>OY992890.1:28037863-28255363 GCA_963921405.1 Cepaea hortensis
TGTTTTGTGCGACACTTCCGACATTCCGCCCTGTCGAAAGAGACCGAGCCATCTGGAATAAAACCTCTTGCGATGACACAGATCTTCACCTGTTGAAACCAGTGTATCCTAATTTCTTTCTTCTGGCTATTTCCTACCTCGGTATTTCTCCTCCCTGTTTAATTGCATGGTCTGTAACAGACATAGGCGATCATGACTTTCCATTCTTCTCTGTCATCTGATATTATTTTGGCGAACAATAGACTATTGCTCAAATAAAGAGAGGCGCTAGCAATTGGTGTTTCTCAATCAAGAATGATTATGACCATTCATTTCATCCAATGAGGAAGAAAGTTTGGAGCCGTGAGTTCTAAGATGGCTGGTAAGGCCTATTTTGGCTCGAAATTTATTTTTGTTTTTTGTTTTGTTTTTGATAATGAGGGCAAATAGTGCTTGACGTTCCAGGACGAGGATCTGCTGCAGCGGTTGTTATGTCCAGCCTTTCTTTCTCGGCCTTGCAGTCCTGCTTGCTTCACAAGTGACTGCAAACTTGCTAATGATGACGCCACGAGTTTCGGTTTTTGGCAGCAGTCTCTCAAGTGTCGTGATGAATTAAAACTTTATTTTAGTGAGATCTTCATAGTATCTTTAAAGCCTTTCCTCTAGCCGCATTGGGAGCATTTACCACAACGCAGCTCGCCGTAAAATAAAAATTATTTAGGGAGTCTGTGATCTGGCATGCAAGTCAAGTGACCAGCCCAGCGATTCTAAATCTGCATTAATAGCAGTTAGGTGGTTCTAGCTGGTTTTGTGCAAACATAAAGAGTTTGTGTTAAATTTTTAATCACTATGGGGATAACAAATGTTTTACATTCTCCACAATACCTGTGACTGTGTGTCGCGGAAATTCGTGGAGTTGTAGATCGATGAAAGACTGTCGCGCCATTCGTCTACAGGCGGCCGCCATCCTTTGATGTTGGGGACAGGCTGTCCTGATGAAAGTCGTCAAGACCTTTTGTTGTGGGGAAAAGATTCTCCAGATTACAGACCGGCAAGACTTTTTGAAGTACCCGAAACAATTCCCCAGATGAAAGCGGGACAGCCAGCCAGTTGTTTACATCGAGTCGAAAAAGGAGATAAAAAAATAGCTTCTCGACGCCTAGTGTCTAGTCAGATTTGTGACGTCATTCAGACACGGTATTAAAACAGTCTGGACAAACAACTTTGGCGGGAGTTGACCAAATGTTGTGAGGCAACAAGGGCGTGTGTGATGTTCCTGGTTTGATTATGGAGAGAGACTACAGTGTCTTATGTTGATTTACATCGGCGGACATTGTGTAATTTAGTAGTTTCGATGTCAAACAGGAATAAATATATGGTATTTAATTAACTAGACCCAAATTAGATTATTCTTAGGAGTCTAGAGTGGTAATGTGCGTTGTGAGAACTATCTTAGAAGCGTCGGCAACAGTAGGCTATCGCGGTGCTTAAACTAGCTAGTGTGAGATATCAATTAACTCAGAGAGTTAAGAACAATGTGGTGGGATGATATTTAGGGAGATTGAAAGTGGTTGGGGGGGGGGGAATAAAGGAAATGTCAAATGGTAGGATCTTCCAGTAGGGTATCTACTGGGTTTCTGCACTTTTCCTTCAGTCTTTCCTTGTCTTACCATGACTCAGACCGATGTGATGAGCTCCTCTGCCTTGTGACAGAGTTTAATTCTCTGTTATATATCTGAGTACGGCCGTCGGCCTACACTCACCTAATGAAGGTCAGAATCGCGTTGCTCTCACCAGGTGTGTTCTCTCTTCAACAGGTTCCACTATGTTTTACAAAAAGCTAGCAGACAAGTCATAGAAGAAGAATATGGCTCGATCATTGAAGGCAGTTTTTACTCAGCGGCTTTTGCACTGGGCCCATAACCCAGAGGGTCGGCAAGAACCTGGCCTCTGCTGAGCGGGAACCGATGATCATCTAAGAGTGATTCCTCAGTGGTGGTAGTTCTCATCATAGTAGAGTGAAGATAATTACAATACCACCAGAATCAGGAACAATAGTAGTTATATAGAGAAATTGAAAATTAACATTGTGTTTTCCAAGTGGTGAATTCCGGTGTGAAATTAACTACTAACATTTTGTTTCAAAGTGACAGTAAACATTATTTTACTATACAAGGGTTATCAGATCACAGAACTTTTAGTGACATATTAGTTACACTGTGTGTGTCAGACTCATGGTCAGTATTGGACTATATCCACTATTGGTGACCAGGCATCCGGACTATCCAAGAGCCACTGGAGGAAGTCGACATCTGGCCGGAGAGACGCATCATTTGGTGAAGTCCTTCTGTATTTGATCTATGGTGCTGTTGCGTGGCCAGTACTGTGATGAAGCAGACTTTGATCCTGAGCTGTTCGGTCTGATTCTGCATACACTCTAGATTATACGACAGACATTCTACACATACACGTTGCACATACCTGACACTTTTCGTTATTAAATTAATTTGTCATTTTGTTAAAATCTAGAGTTGTGTAGTATGATTTGAAAAAGAATGAGAGGGGGCATGGTCCAGTGGTAAGAAGAAGAAGAAGAAGAAGAAGAAGAAGAAGAAGAAGAAGAAGAAGAAGAAGAAGAAGAAGAAGAAGAAGAAGAAGAAGAGAGAGAGAGAGAGAGAGAGAGAGAGAGAGAGAGAGAGAGAGAGAGAGAGAGAGAGAGAGAGAGAGAGAGAGAGAGAGAGAGTGATCCAAGGACTGACGGGGTTTTGTGGACTGAGGTCCGGGAGATCCTCAAGATAATGATATGAAGTTAAAAGAATGTGGGTGTTGATTCCCCTCACCCCAGGGACGACACTTATTACGACACTGTGTGTTTTAAATGTTTGAGTTCAGGTATTATTCTTTTATTGACTTCATATGATGTATAACTCTGCATATGCACCAGACGAGTGCAGTGAAATATGCCAGGCAATAAATCGTGCAAAATATTGTTTGTGACTTCAGTGTGTAAATTGCTTGATGTATTCGGCGATGCTTATATGTATTATTATTTGTTTTTCCCGCTGTGTATGCTGTCCACAGACATCTTTCCATGTCAGCCTCTGTCTCCCTTACCCGCTCTGTTTTTGCGACATTGTTTGTATTCCACCTCAGTTTAGTTTAGTTTTAGTCGATGGATCAACATCACGGCACACGGGTGCAACCCATAAGTGATCCGTTCTCCTTCTAACTCAAGCCTGAAGAAGTTCAGCTCAGTGCACGAACTCCGTAGCACCGGCGAGGATCCTGAAATACTTTGGGTAGATTTTTAACTCGAAATTTTGCTCGGGCAGCGCCGTTAGGCTACTCTTTTTCGATTTTCAACTGCCAACGGATTGTTTACGTGCGCAACAATACACACGGGCGTCCGATCTCACTACCCAGAGACCAGGGGAAATTTTATTACTAGAAGTCCACGTGAAAAAACTCCCGGTCCTCACTGGGGCTTGAACCCGGGACCTCCAGCACTCGAGGCGGACACCATACCTCGAGACCACAGTATTCCACCTCGTCACTTGACAGTGTGTTGCTCGGTTGTCGCGGAGAGCGGCTGATCACACATAGTGCTTTGCTTGGGACATACAAATTTAACTTCTGGAGTGCCTGTAACTCTGGTTCAACAGTTAATATACCCTTACCATCAACAAATGCTATAGTTGATATAGGCGGCGTATCTATTGTTACCTCTTGATCAAATATTGATATAGGAGTATCAAATGTTACCCCAGCATCAAATATTCACACAGACATGTGTCAAAGATCTAAATAAGAGTTTACAGAGTTAAGAATATAAGTAATAGAGCTAAGACATAGACTATTAAAGGACCATCCATCCATCATGTGCCATGCCGGTAAGCGTGGGCGGTCATGTTCTGCCATCTCACTCGATCAACAGAGTCGTGGATCAGTTCCGTGTTTCTGTCTCGACCATGCCACAAGGCCAAGCCATCCAAATACTTGTTTCTAGGTCTTCCCCTTGGTCTGTTCCCCTCGATCTTACCAGTTGTCACCAAGTTCTCCAAATCATTTCTTCTCATAACATGCCCAAAAAATTGTGACTGTCTACGTCTAATGTCTCTGATCAGTTTACGATCTTCATTTGTTTCTTGAAGGACTTGTTCATTGGTCTTTCTGGCTGTCCATGGTATTCTTTGCATTTTCCTCAGAAACCACATTTCTACAGCCATCAGATGTTTTTCAGCCTGGCTGCTCATTGTCCAAGCTTCACATCCATATAAAAGTACAGGTTCTATGTAGCATCTCAACACTCTTTTTCTCGTTTCAATTGACATCTTTTTATTGGTCAGTATGTTTTTCATCTTGCTAAAGGCTACTTTTGCCATGGCGATCCTTGTTCTAATCTCTTCAAGGCATCTCCCATCAGATGTTATTACTGTTCCGAGATAATTGTACCTATTCACTTGTTGAAGAATATTCCCATTTACTTGTATATTACACTGTGGTATTTCGTTCTTCCTAGTGACGACCATAATCTGTGTCTTTTTACAATTTAATTCTAACCCTTGTTGTTCACTGTGTGTAACAACCGCCTCTACTAAATTTTGCAGATCCTGTTCATTGTCTGCAATCAAGACTGTATCATCTGCATATCTAATGTTATTGATGCATCGTCCCCCAATGTTGATTCCTTCCATATTTTCAATATTTCTGAAAATATTTTCACTGTACAGGGAAAACAGATCTGGAGACATTACACATCCCTGTCTCACACCTCTCTTAATAGGCTGATATTGGCTTACTTCATTATCAACTTTTATGGCAGCTTGTTGTTTCCAATATATGTTTTTTACAAGTCTAAGGTCTTTCCCATCAATTTGTAGATCTTCAAGCATCCTTATCATGTTGACATGTCTCACTTTATCAAAAGCCTTTGTGTAGTCAATAAAGCAAAGGTGTAGATCTTTGTTTACTTCTATAGAACGTTCGATTACGGTTCTCAGTATATACACAGCATTTACTGTACCCTTGCCTACTACAAACCCACATTGTTCTTCTCCTATTTCAGGTTGTATTTTCCTCCTAACTCTTTGCATGATAATTCTTAGCAAAATCTTCGTGATGTGACTCATTATACTAATTGTTCGATGTTGATCACATTCCAAGGCTCCTGATTTCTTTGGAATTGCAATAAATACAGAATTACATAACTCATGAGGTATATTTCCAGTATCATATATTGTATTAAGCAGACTGGTAACTTTATCTATTCCATATTCTTCTAAAGCATTAATCATTTCTGTTGTGACGCTGTCTGGACCGGGGGTCTTGCCAGATTTCATATGATTAAGAGCATTCTGAACCTCCGTCTTCAAAATTGCTGGCCCTTCATTGTTATTTTGAACAATATATTGTTCGTCTCTGTTATCGTCATAAAGGTTTTTCACGTAATCTGACCATACATGTAAAATCTGATCTTTTTCTATTACGACTCTTCCATCTATTGTCTTTAGGCAGCCTGCTGATGTACGTGTTCTTTGATTAGTAATCTCCTGAATTCTTTTGTGCATTAGTTTCGCATTTTTACTGTTGTGTTGTTTTTCAATTTCTCTGCAATTTTTCTCAAGCCATGTTTCTTTAGCCTCCTTACATAAGGTTCTGACTTTTCTGTGAATTTCTTCATATTTGGCAGGATTATTTTTGTTCTGTCTTCTTGTTTCCATTAGTTGTAAAATTTCTTCAGTCATCCATGTCTTACGGCCCACTTTCTTTACTTTTGGAATAGTTTTTTCTGCTGCACAACTGATTGAATTCTTCAGCATTTCCCATTGATCATCTACATCTTGAAATAGGATCTCTAGATCAGACAATAAATCAAATTTGTTCTTTACTTCTATGTTAAAATTATCTTGTATTTCTTTGTCAGTTTTCAATTTGCACAAGTCATATTTAGGGTTTCCTGCTGTATACTTGACTTTCTTTAACTTTACCCTCAATGTGCCAATAATTAATCTGTGATCACTGTAACAGTCTGCATTTGGAACTGTTTTTACAACTGTTAATGCATTTCGAAACCTTTTGCTTATCAGGATGTAATCTATCTGGTTTTTAATCCTGCTGTCTGGACTCCTCCATGTCCATAATCTTCTAGGATGTTGTTTAAACCAGGTGTTTCCTACAACCATTTCTTGTTCTTTTGCCCATTCTACAAGTCTGTAACCTCTTTCATTTCTCTCTCCCAAACCATGGTTGCCTACACTGCATCCATCGCTTTGCTTTCCTATTTTTGCGTTGAAATCACCCATTATGATATTTATTTCTGATTTTTTACAGTTCTTCAAAGCAGACTCCATGTCATTATAAAATTTCTCTATACTTTCTTCACTGCTTTCACTTGTTGGGGCATATACTTGAATTACATTTATTTTAAAAGTATTTTTAAAGGACACCAGACAGGAAAGACACCAGCGCTACAAGTTGTGTTATTCTACGGAAATTAATAAATATGAATTTAAATTATCAAGCAAACCATCGTGTACATTTCATTCTCTGTGATACAGCCATTAATGTCCCCATTCATCACATTCATTTAGATATTTGTGCAAAATAAGTTCTTTTTGCACAAAGAAAATATATTAGCTACTGAACGGAAGCCATAGAACGTAGTTATACCAGACAAGATAGAAAGTGAAGACAAGACGACAGTGACTTTCATATGACGAATCATCTTACAAATCATAATATTCATTCATTAACATCATGTATCATTATCTAGATCACATTTATGATTCATCAGCCTCATGAAATATAAACGTGTATTTATATCATATGCATGTTTCTAAAATATTGATGCTCTACTAAACAGAAGCATCCGTTCTGTTGTCAAGTCGATCATTTTTGTGTGTCCGGAAGACAGCGGTGGAACATCCCAAGGGCCGTATTTTCCGACAAATTAGATGAGTATATTTTTGAATTATTTTGATATTCGCTATGTTAACCATGCATCTTTATTTTCAGTGAGAATGTAAATAACTGACATATAACTACAAACCATTGTGTAAACCTAGAGTGATATCATTGTGAAATAAGATAAAGCCACAAAATGGCATCATTAAATGATTGCATCCAGGCGGGCAAAGAAATAGGCCATACTGGAGAGAAATTAGAGAGATGGGCGGATCAAAAATACAAAGAAGAAATAGCTCGACAGAAGGAAGACACAGAGAGAAAAACTGCTCTACAGAGAGAAGAAATAGCTCGACAGAGGGAAGAAACAGAGAGAAAAGCTGCTCTAGAGAGAGAGACGAAAGAGCATTAGAAAGGCAACATCAAAAAGAAATGAAAGAAGTAGAGGAAGCCACCAAACAGAAGCAGATACAGGTAGAGTCAGAAATTAAATTAAAGATGAAAGAAATGGAGATAGATTCAAACATCCAGATAGCCTCGAGTAAACAAAAGAGCCAGGAAGAACAAAATAAGTTTAGTAAATATAAAGGCCTGATCAAACCGTATAGCGTAGGCGATTCAATCTCAGCCTGGACTGAGAATATAGAGTTTCAACTGAAGACTCAGAAAATACCTTTGGATGACTGGGCAATGATCTACATGAGAAATCTCAGTGGGGACCCATTAAAGGTTATAGAATCAATACCTACAGAACTAAGGAATAATTATCAGTACATCCACGATAGGATTATGCAGCATTTCCTTCTGGATGCCACTGGGTATCAAATTCAGTTTTCCCAAATAAAACCAAAGCCAACTGAAACCTTTCTAGATTACATCTCTAACGTGCAAAGTACATTTAATAAATGGATTAAGGCAGCGAAAGTGGGCAAAAACTTTGATAAATTACAAGATCTCATGGTAATGGATAAGGTGATATCCACAGTCCCTACCCCTTTTGCTAAGTTTCTCCAACAATCAGATATCGAATCCATTGAGCAACTAGAAAAACGGGAGTCAGCATATTTTTCTTCTAATCGTGACATATTTAAGACCACCACACATGATAGAGAGATCACTGCTTTTGTTAAGAACGTACCTAGTAGATCTTATAATCAGAAAGAGTATCATAAGAAAGACAAACCTTACCAGAAGCGACCACAGTGTGGATATTGTAAATTATTTCATCCTAGCTACTCTATGTGCGACAAGAACCCGGCATATCCCTCACACTTAGAAACAGTAATAAAGAAGCAAGAAAGTAGACGAAATTCATTTAAACGTGCTGTTAAATGTTATTTTTGTTCCAGCTATGGCCATTATAGCGCAAAATGTCTTGGTAGGCAACGAATGAAGGCAAATAATGCTGTGCTCATCGATACGTCATCTGACGATGATAGTGTAATTGACTCTGAACTTGTAAATGTATTACCAGAGAGTGAATGTGAAAGTGTGGCAGTAGTTACTGATATATTAGACTTTAAGAGATGTGACACATGTCACCAGTTTCATGCGGATGGTAAATTGAAATGTGGTCACGTTATACCATTTTCCAACGAAGATGCTAATGCAGCTAGTGCCTCCAGAGGTAAACTGAAGTTCTACGATGCACTGGTCAATGATCAACCATGCCATTGTTTACTGGATAGCGGCAGCACTTTACTTGGTTTAAGAAAAGAGCTGGTCAGACCAGAAGATTACACGGGTGAATTTGTCAAATGCCGTACTTTCTCTGGAACCATTGAGAAATACCCACTGGCAAAAGCGCATATTAATACCCCGTTCCTTACCGGCACATTTACTTGCGCAATCCTGCAAGATCCCTGCACGGATCTGATTTTAGGCTGTTTAGCTTCATTGAAGCAATGTACTGACGACGACATATTAGTCTGGAAACATACAAACATGGCTAATGCTGTAACAAGGTCAGATACTCAAACACACTATACTGACCTACAAAATGAGATGTTACAGCTGTTAACACCCAGCGGTGCCAATAACAACACTACTCGACAAGAATTTATCGAGGCACAACGCACCGATAAAACTATCGCACCTTATTTTAAATTGTTAGGTGAGCGAGCGAAAGTGACTAAAAATGCATCTTGGTATTTTAGAATATACAACGGAATTTTCATGCGTTATTACACAAATAATAACCATGAAATTCAGCAGACGGTTTTTCCTGTAACATACCGACAAAATGTGCTAAAGATCGCACATGAGTCACCGTTTGCTGGACATTTGGCCTATGACAAAACCAGAGCCAGAATTTTGTCACACTTCTACTGGCCTAAATTCTGTACTGATATAAAAAATTTTCTGTCGTTCATGTACTATTTGTCAACATCTTGTAAGAAAGGGAAAGCATGTGACGGCCGAAGTTCAACGGTCATTATTAGCATCTAGACCATTTGAGTGTGTAGCGGTTGATATTGTTGGACCCCTAAATCAGGTGTCAAGCAAAGGAAACCGATTCATACTTACTCTCGTGGATCTATGTACCAGGTGGATCGAAGCCATTCCACTAAAATACATCACCTCCAAAGATGTGGCAAATGTATTTTTGCACTTATTTTGTCGTTTTGGCTTTCCGCGAACTATTCTATCAGATTGTGAAACGCAGTTTATTTCGGCTGCTACGCAAGCCTTAACAAAATTGTTAGGGATAGAACAGCATTTCTGTACCCCGTACCACCCAATGAGCAACGGGATCACAGAAAAAATTAACGGGGATCTCAAACACATGCTGGCGAAAGTAACAGCAGAAAACCCATCTGATTGGGACACGCTATTGCCAGCAGTGCTATTTGCCCATCGAGAAATTCCGTACTCGAGTACGGGTTTCTCACCTTTTGAATTAGTGTATGGGGCGAACCTTCGAGGACCCCTAACAATTTACCATCAGCTAATTACTAGCTTACCAGAAAACCCAACATCAGTAATACCATATGAGATGGTAACAGAGACACTCGATAGAATAATGAAAGCGTGTGTAATAGCCAAATCATCTTTGGAGAGGAAAGGACAGAACCGCGACTATGCAAATAAGGGTGCTAAAACAATACACCTTGAACCTAATCAGAAGGTTCTGCTTTTACTACCAGATAAACGTAATTTGTTACTAACATCGTGGCAAGGGTCATTCAACGTTGAACGGAAAATATCAGATGTCGATTATGAAATACCGATAAAGGGAAAATTAAAGATATTTCATATCAACATGCTGAAACCATACTTCTCACGTCAAGAACTAATGACAGACGAACAAGATGCACCCACACCAAGTAATCGGACGACAGACGTACACAACACAACTACACTAGATAGGGCGACGCAGGGCAACGACATCGCAAACACACTTAGCCAGGTAACAGCACACACAGCTAGTACAACAACAGTACTGAACGAGACAGATGACGACGGAATAGAATTACCAGTCCCTACAGTAGACACGACTGGGACCATTGAGAGCATACGGATAGAAAGCAAACTGACAGACGAGCAACGACGACAGATGATAGAATTAGTGACGGAGTACAAAGACATTTTCTCCGACATCCCAGGAAAGACAGACAGAATAGAGCACTCCATTATTCTGACGGATAACACCCCAATCAAGTGTCAACCTTATTCCATCCCACTAAATTATAGGGCTAATCTCGACAAAGAACTACTATCTCTTGAGTCGAGTGGAATAATTCAGAAATCTCAGTCAGAATATTCCTTCCCTATCGTCCTTGTCGCCAAAAAGGACTCAACAATTCGACTCTGCGTCGATTATCGACGTTTAAATAGAGTGACCAAAATTGATGCTGAGCCAATCCCAGCATGCGAGGATTTGATCCTTGATATGTCTACATCTCGCATCTTTCCCAAACTCGACCTCACGAAAGAATATTGGCAAGTCCCGATTCAAGAAAATTCAATTCCTTTAACAGCTTTTGCACACCTTTAGGTCTCTACGAGTGGCGATTTCTTCCTTTTGGCCTTCGTAATGCTCCAGCGACTTTCGTCCGTCTAACTAGGGATCTTCTTCACGGGGTGACAAATACTTCTACATACATAGATGACATATGTATCCATACTGTAGACTGGACATCACACCTACAGAAACTACGACATGTCTTCGATAGGTTGCGATTATTTGGGCTTACAGTCAAACCCAATAAAGTAGAGTTGGGCATGGAAGAAATTGACTTACTAGGCCATACCATCTGCAGGGGCCAACTCAGAACACATGAAAAGATTGTGACCAAGATTCTCAATTTGACTATGCCAACGACCAAGAAACAGGTCCGAAGTCTACTTGGTCTTGTGAATTATTATAGTAAAGTTATTCCCAATCTGGCGGAAATCACCAGTGTTTTTTCCAATATTTTGAAAGCTTCGGCAAAATTGGATATTCAAGATGCACGGTTAATTAGTGCATTATCAAAATTGAAATATTTATTCAGCGTTCCACCTATTTTGCGTTTGCCTAACCAAAATCTTACTTATTTTTTATGTACAGACGCAAGTGCTATTTCCATATCAGGAGTCCTAGGCCAGTTTTACGAAGGGAAATTCCACCCAGTAATGTACGTAAGTCGTAAGATCAGCCCAGCTGAATCAAGATACTCAGCATCCGAGTTGGAGGGCCTCAGCTTAATCTATTGTGTTAGAAAACTTCATAGGTTTCTGGCAGGAACACATTTTGTGATCCAGACCGACAATTCTCCGCTTTCTGTGATGCAGTCTGGCATTCCCCATAACAATAGGGTCTACAGATAGGCCTTGATTCTGCAGAACTATGCCTTTACCATCCAGCATTTAAATGGAAGTTTGAACTCTTTGGCAGACACTTTGAGTCGACCGTCAAACATTGAAATACCTGAGGTACAGGAAGAGATCGACCAGAGATCACCAGAAACAGTGACACTGTAATTGCTAATTAGATCAGTGCCGTATGTGGTGAAAAAGTTACACTGTAAGTGCGTTATCATCGCCAAGCGTGTAAACTGTGTAAGAGTAACATTGCCATTATGAGTAAAACGAACAGACGCATAAGTAGTATGTCTACATCGCTAACACATATATAAGCCATATTTACATTGAAGTGTTAGTTGTGAACCTACATAAATTAGTAGGGAACTATGTATATAAACACTATCCAGGAAGGAGAGCATATAAGACTTTGGCTAAATGAACTATGTTATGAAAATAGTTTACAAAGAACAGTGCTCCATCATCACACCCGAAAGGACGACATTAGTTTAGTGTAATTATATATAAAAGTAATTGTGATATGTATATAACATTGTTTTATAAACAGTACGCATAACTTCATTTTTGTATGAATAATTGAATTGCAAAATGTTCAAGTGCATATATAACTTTATTTCTGTCATTTGATAATAATAAGTCACCTACATCTAGTTAAGAACCCATTTAAGTTAACACCTATATTAGAAATGCAATTGGTAAATATTACTTTACTTTATTACCGCGCAAACATAATCATTTATAAATTCATTTATTTAAAATATCATTTCTAAACTAACCCAACCATTTAGGAATTAACATCATTTCATGTACCAATAACACGTGAAGGTAACTAACCCATTTTGCTTAAATGTAATTAATTAGTTAGATTATTTCCCTTAGGATAAAGTTAGAACAGCACACCAATTTATATCAGTTAGTTACATTAGTTAGTATTACAGGATCGGTAACAAACCATCCTCACAAACTTGTATATTTTGTATAGGCAGGACCACATTTGCATAGGCATGACACGTGCAAATGAACGGCACAGTCATTTGGCGTGAAAACTTGTACAATTCAGCCAATCATTTAGTGTAAATATGTAATGTTCATTTACTTGATATTATGAACCATATTTTAATGACGAATGAATGTTTTAACACAACGATGGTATGAAAGTGAACGAAAGATGTGTAAATGAGAGGAGAGAATGAATACAATAGTAAACATTGAAAGAGAGAGAAAGAGAGAGAGAGAGAGGTAGCGGCAAATTTTTTTTCACCGCTTAAAACGTCTTGTTGTGACTTGTCTGTGTCAATCTGTGTAACCAATGTGTTGTCAAGTTTAAGTGTGTTACTGCAATACTTTAGTAGTATTAAATAGAGAAAATACTTTGAGCATCTTGAAACGGAATTGTGGTCATAAATAAGAATAATAGACATTTGTAGCCACAATAAACCGATTTACGGCGCTCAAAGGGTTACACACATGTAGAATAGAAACGGATACACATGTTAGCAAATTAAGTACTCTGTAGTTTATTAGAAAACACACAAACAAACAGTAAAACGAACACATAAAAGTTGCATACACCATTTGGTTCAAAGAACAGTAACTCAAATCAGGGGACACAATAACTTCTTTAAAAAAACCTTAATGTGACATTGAAAATATTTCTTCACAAGCGGAAGCGAGAAGGTGAAGAGTAGAACTTAATGTATACAAGTTGGGTTGATATTATTGGGAACATGAACATTCAATGCTCATGTGTTGTACTCATAACAGAGTCAACTTGTATTGGGTTGTCATTTTGGGCAATATGAGGACAGGTCAAAAGACATAAGTCAACGGACAGAAGTCAAAAGACATAGGGTCATAAGACGGAAGTCAGGACATAAGTCATAAGACAACGGTTCCGGATCAAAACAATTCCCAAGAAGATCTATAGCCAGCTGTACTGATACGATGGGCTACTCAATTAGCCGAATGAATTAATAGAACAGTGTGAATAAGGAAAGAAGAGAGTTTGTTCTATCCCCAGAAGAGAGATTTACAACTTATAAGATCTTTGACAAAATTGGACAGCCAATTTTTTTGTGAAACGTGTTACAAGCAATGAGTTAAAAGGTTGCAACACTCCACGGAGAGGAGAGGAACCTGTCAATGATCTAAATAAGAGTTTACAGAGTTAAGAATATAAGTAATAGAGCTAAGACAGACACTATTAAAGGACACCAGACAGGAGAGACACCAGCGCTATAAATAGCTTCACAACGGGACACACTTGTGTCAACCAAGAGGGCATTGAGTGCAAGTGAGCGAGGGTTTCCCAAGACACTAGGAAACTAGCCGCAACAAGTAACCATGGAGTACGGGTTACTCGAGTTAACTGACCAGCGTGCTGGGACACCACGCACGCAAGACTCGTCAGCGCACGGATGATCCAACGTCCGTGTTTGAACACGCAACTAGAAGCGTGGCTCAGACTGCGACTGAGACGACTGGAGAGTAGACGTGTTCCTTATGAATACTATAGGTTTATAGACAATAGTGATTGTTAGGCTTTAGATTCCATTCAGTGATTAATAGTATCATTATCATCTCTTCATTGCATCTGTGTAACGTACCATGATGTTTATTGTCAATGAAGTATTCCGCTCGCGGAGCTTGTTTGTAATCAGCTCTAAATAAATTGTACCCTTTTGCAAATGACACGATTTGTTATTTCGTGTGGTGCAAAAGTAGGGGAGTCCTGAATTACGTGTCGCAAGTAAGTCGCTGACACATGCCTAATGTTACCTCTGCATCAAATATTCATATCGGCTGTCCTCTGGATCAAATATTCATATAGGCACGCATTATGTTATCTCTACGTCACATATTCATACAGGCATGTCTAATGTTACCTCTGCATCAAATATTCATTTAGGCGTGTCTAATGTTACCTCTGCATCAAAAGAGAATCTTGAGACGGGGATGTCTTCAGGCCCTCCATAGACGTCGAAATGTTTGTATCCAGCGTTTGCCTGCACAAACCTGGAATCACTACCTGTTTGGTCGTGATAAAGAAAGACATATTTAGTCGTCTGTACACGATGACAATTATAATTGACATAATGAACGTTGCGAGTTGAACGTGTTCGACAATACACAAAAGAAGACATTGAGACTAATAGATTACCAAGAAAATACACCAGAATAAAATGTGCAGAAAAAAAACAACACGCACGCACGCAAGCACGCACGCACGCACACGCACGCGCACACACACACACACACACACACACACACACACACACACACACACACACACACACACTTTGAATAAGAAGCCCGACAAATTCATAAACAAAAACCCTCACACAAAATATGAATAAGAAGCTCGACAAATGCCTCGCGCTACGACGTGTGTGGGTTAGATTTCGGACTATTTCTTTCGGTTCATGAGTGATACTTTATCGGAGACTCCTGGGGGGAGGGGACTCGTCGATGGAGCTACGGAGTTCGTACTTTGTGGGATGCTTTCGGCAGGCCGCCCTGCGGAAAGAGACTAGCCATATGGGATAGAACTCGGTGCAACGAAGTCGATCTAACCTTTTTTTTAAACGGCTTTTTAAATTGTATCTGAAAGATATAGAAATATGCTCAGCTGAGACTTATGACGACTCGGCGTGGTTGAAAGAATAAGAACGGCAATAGCTCTTAAACTTCCGGTGCGTTGACAACAGGGCGGGCGGGTCAACTCAACCCTTACACCGGTCAGTTGGACTTCATAGTTTACCTCTAGCTCAGAAAGCATCGGGGAGGTCAGCGTCGTGGAATGAATAAGAACGCTATTTCTTACAGTTCCGTTATGCTGATGCCGAGGTAGCGGGTTCAATCCTTACATCGGTTAGTTGGACTACAGGGTTGATTTCTCGGCCTTGACTTGGGGACTTAAATTACAAGTACCTCAGAAGTCGGAGTTGGGTTCGCCTGATGGCGAGGGACACTGATGATAAGGAAAGCTGATCGTGGTGCAAACAACACTTCAGTGCGCAAGAAGTATTATCACGTGTATGGACTACTCTTGAGTGCAAAGCGAGCGAACGCAAAAATAAATAAATAAATAACACCAAATTATCACAACAGAATATCACAACGCTACCCATCGTAGGCTATGCTCAAGATTGCCCAATCGCCGCGACCGACATCCGTCAATCGATGGGACCCGAACGATCAGGACTTCTCACTGGCAAGGAACACCAGGCCTCCTAAATCCAGTGAGCAATTCCTTGCCAGTGAGAAGTCCTGATCGTTCGGGTCCCATCGATTGAAGGACGTCGGTCGCGGTGATTGGGCAATCTTGAGCATAGCCTACGATGGGTAGCGTTGTGATATTCTGTTGTGATAATTTGGTGTGTCCAGTGTGTGCCGCGTAGTTACACACCCGCTTCACACGCGTGATCCGGGACTGTTTCCGGATTCGGTCAGGGATATGCACTACTGACGAGCTCAAACAAGGGCGAAACTCGAGAATAGTGCTTCCATATTGACGTGGATGGGCCTTAGGTTCATACCAGAATGCGACCGGCGTTGCCAGTAGTGGGTTGTGCTCAATATTTAAATTTCAAATCCCGAAACAACCACATAATCAAATAAATAACAACCAACGGTAAACTACTGAACGTAAACTTGCATAGAAAATCAACTAGGTATTGAGGTTTATTGCAACGTCCTGCAAAGCTCATGCAGAATTTGTACTGAGACTTACCTTGCAAAGCAAGTGAAAGGATATTAAGATATACATTTGATTCAAACATTTCCCCTTTAATTATGGTGTAACGCTGGGATATACCTTGCGAATCCAGGGTAAACATAGACAAGAGGTAGATTAGATTCATCCATATCCTCGAATACTTCAAGCGAAAGACTGAGTAATATAAAAAATAATATAGAATCGACACTCAAACAGCAGCCATGTACACTCCCCAGAACTGGCAACCACTAGAGGTTGTACACGTCTATGAGTTAGGTTTGAGTTCAAAGAGTTCAATAAAATATGATGGCGGTAGTTTCAATGATTATGTTGATTATTGAGATGTAACACGGACATTCTTACCTTGCAAACCTTTAACAAAGTTCTCAGAGAGTACTCCACTCAGAAATGGATCTTCTCCGTACGTTTCCTACAGGTAGGACAAACGGACATATTTGAATCACGTGGCCGCTAACTACGCTGCACAATTTACTGTCTGGCATATTTCGTTAAACGGTATTTGTTTTTTCCCTCTCCACCAGAATGGTTTATGCTACATTCCTCGGAAGTTATAATGTCCCCGGGTCTCACATATACCTTACATGTTAATATTCAGTCTTCTAATTTATTTCTTAATTTTATCAAAGTTTGGGATGGGTGTGGTTAATTTTCTTTATATTTTGTGTGGCCCTAGGAGGCCAGTAAAAAAATGGTGTTTCTCCAGAGCAGAGGGAAATCAGAATGGGACAATCTAGAAACGTGTCATTAAAATTACACAACTATAAATTAAAAATAAATGTGGAACGCTGAAAGTTCATTATAAAATAAGTAAGTAAAGATTATATAGATGTTCTATAAGTAAACCAAGAGTATTAATCTTGAGATTATAACATGTGACTGCAGTTTTGACTATTTCATTTCCAATTGGGTAGTAGAGAGATTCGTACGTTAGTTAATAATACTATGGCTTAGGTATATGATGTGTTTTTTTTAAATTCTAGTAATCTCCCTTGTAAGAATAAAAGGCGCTGGCGTCCTATATTTATATCTTATCTAGGTGTTTTTATTTTAGATATCCGGTAATTCCGCAGAATGCTTGAACAGAATTATTCATAAGTGTAATGATCAATCAAGGCATTACTATCATGTTATTATGATATTTTAAATATTCTCTAAGCAACTAGAGAAAAGCATGCACAGTTGAAGTGTATTTATTATTATCGGATATATGTATTTTAAAGAAATAATGAAATACGAGGGGTGATCAGAAAGTAACTGCACCACTATTTGGCAGAGAGAGAGAGAGAGGGGGGGAGGGGGTAGAGGGGGTGGGGGAAGAGAACTATTTGTTCAAAATTAATGAATTTTACAAACATAAATGACATTTCCTCTAAACATAATACGCGTGTGTGTCTACATAAACCCCATAAACTTGCACGACCTTTCACCAGTGCGAAAATAAGTGCACGCAGGCCTTGACTGTGCCAGACCAGGGTTTGTCCTGCTCACTTCGCCTATTAATTTGTCATCTCTCTCACTCCATCACCTAGACCATAGCCACCTGTCACACCACTCACCTTCTCGTTGCTACTTTGGCGTTGAAATCCCCGAGGATGACAGTCATTTCAAAATGTTTACACTGGTCCTAGGCCATGTGTAATTCGTTATATTATTCATGAAATCCTGGGTATGAAAACGTGAGGCGTAGAAATTCACTGGCATTGAGAACCTTTCGCATTTACTGAACCCTTGCCTTCTACAAATCTACATTGTTCTTCTCCTACTTCTAGTATAGTCCATTACCCCATACGGACAACAAACACCTTCGGATTCACAAGCTGTGGGGATAAAACGGAGGGTAGCTGCTGTTGCGGCTGACTCAACCACAGGGCTATCATTCTGAGCCGGTGATAGACCCTAACTATAACTTCTCCCTTGAAGTTGAATGGGGTAAGGATAATGGTAAATCTAATCCTATGTTTATTTCCAGTACAACTGATACCCCTGGTTGTTTTTTCTCCACCAGAATGGTTTATGCTTATTCCTAAGAATATATAATGCCCTCTGGTCTCACACATAACAGGTATGTTAATATTCAGTCTCCTCGTTTCTTTCTTAATGTTATTAAAGTTTGGGATGGGTGTGGCTAATTTTCTTTAATTTTGTGTGGCCCTAGGAGGCCAGTAAAAAAATATTGCTTCCCGGAAGAGGGGAAACATCTTAGGCCAACAATAAATATCTAGTCATAAAAGTATTTTTATTTTTTTTTTTTTGCATATCCTTTACAGGACTTAGCTGTCAACACCAGCATCTTTCAGCTGTATGTTGATCTCTTGGCAAGATTACGCTCAGTAGTTTGCCATTGCTTTCTGAGCGGCCGGCTCAGTATCCCGCAAGTCACGAGCGGGGGTCGAACCACCTCAGCTCTCGCTCCGCTACGAGACCCTGCGTGATAAACGGGATTACAGAGAGAAAGTGTTGTAACCCCACAGCCAGAGAGACCGGCCATAAAAGTATACTATTAGAAATTAAAAACAAATGTGGAACGTTAAAAGTTGATTATAACATGTCAGTAAGTAAAGATTTAAAAACTAATAGTATTATTCTTGAGACTATAATATCTGACTGCGGTATTTTATTTCTAAAAGAGTAGTAAAGAGTTAATAATATCTTCTTCTTCTTCTTCTTCTTCTTCTTCTTCTTCTTCTTCTTCTTCTTCTTCTTCTTCTTCTTCTTCTTCTTCTTCTTCTTCTTCTTCTTCTTCTTCTTCTTCTTCTTCTTCTTCTTCTTCCTCTTCTTCTTCGTCTTCTTCTTCTTCGTTCATCCGTATTGTTTTTTTCAGACGTAATTGCGTTGTGCCAGTTTTACAGCAGAGCTGCAATACTTGCGCCTTCATGCCGACACACCCGACTTCTGTGGGCATGTGTTGACCGGATTAACCTGCCATGGAGTTGGCGTAGGTTAAAGTACCACCCAGTGCAGGTGACCTAGAGTCTTGCACATTTCAGTGACAGACGTGAAGATCGAGTGGATTGTGAACCACTCTGCCGGAAGTAAGCTAAGCGAAGGTCAAGCACGGACTACAGGTCCCTGAGAGAACATTCACGTCTGGACCGCGTTCGAGGTCGGACGGAGAATGGCACATGGCAGAAGTCCTTCGAGCCACCACGTCCGTACAGATGGAACGTTGTGAATCTGTGGACGAATGTTGACGTCAGTGATTGTTCGAGCGACAGATATACAAGATAGAGATCGAGTGCAAGTATTGTTGTTTTGGTGACATTGATGTGACATGTGTTTTAAAAGAAAGACAGAATACACCGTGTGAAAACAGATGCAGCTGTCGTGTTATGAAGAAGTTATTGTTGGCGTAGTGTTGACTGTTATGTGATATACGTGCTGATCTAGAGAAAGTAGAAAGAGTGATGGTACAACTAGTCACTTAAGAATTACGCCTGTAGAACAACAGGATGCTCTTTGCCAGACGAAAGTTCAGAGTGTGAGAATAACTCCCTGACAGATACCAGCGTCAAGCACTGGCAAATACTACCAATCAACTCCAGGGCAAATAAGAACCACAATAGAACATGAATATTACATATGCTCTATCTACCTGGAGACAGTAGAGTGACTGATGTCAACAGTTACAGGTGCCCTAATTCGTTAGCAGCTGAGTGACATCATCTCATCCACCGGCAACACAGAATAGCTCCGTGGCAGTAGAATCGCCAGTCGTAATCCATCAAGCAGTAACTTATTGGCGACTCATTTGTGACCCATGTTGCTCTATAGCAGGGGTCACCAAACATTTTTCACGGCGGGCCGGATTAGCTAAGAAAATGACGAGCGCAGGCCGGATAGTCATTCTGTACAATACTTGCGCCGGTCTCCGTGACGAAGGTCTTACGGACGTGGTTCGTAAACCGTATACCCGCGTTCGAAACACATCTGCGCGCGATTTGGCAGCAGACAACGTTGCGCTTGTTTTTGTGCTATTTTATGGGTGCCGGTCGTTCAGAAAGCAATAGCAAGCTACTGAACGTAAACTTGACAAGACATCAACAACAGCAAACAATGCTAGTGTTGACTGCAAACGTCCTGTAAAGGATATGCTACTAACTTTAACAATAATTGAAAGCTAAAACGAAAGTTCTGGGGAAAAAGACGAACAACTAAGTTAATCATGGGACGGGCGTGCAATGCATACACAAAAAAGACAACCAACACATTTATTTACTAACCAAAGTTATCAAAGAAGGCGACGTTAAAAAAAAGATATGAATTGCAAACAATTAAGTATATTTAGCTCCTGCGAAACGAAGACATACAAAACACGGTCACGATATACATACCTTACAAAATCTCCATACAAAGGTGAAAACAAAGTGTGACATCAAAAATTAGAAACAATAAAAAAATATATAATACTAAAGTATTAAAATAAAACAATAAGTATTATAGGACAACAAAACATTGCCGACGTTTCGGTTCTAGAACCTTCGTCAGGGACAGGACAACACAAACAGATAAAAAGCGAAATGAAAGCACACAAAATAAAATAAACTTGAACACAGCTTCTTATTGATAGGAGGGACACAGAAATGGTGAATCTTTTTCAGTGAGGAATCTTTTTCAGTGAGGAAAACATCTATTTCCTTTCGGAGCTTGTAAAAACGAAGCAGGTCTTTACCGCAGCTAAGCCACCTGACTGATGTGTGATAAGGCAAGTCACATAATTCAGAATCAATTTATTCAAGAAAAGCCTGGAACTGACGGTGATTGAGTGCATGTTCCCGAATGAAATTCACAGCAGAAACTACTGGTTTCAGACACAATAAATATCTAAGTCCCCCAGAGTACTTGCTGATGTATGATGCAATGTATGAACAGAGCGCCCGGAATTTGCAAATCTTCCAACTGAGTCCTGACCTTCCCCACCAGACCACCCACCCACCCAGCCATGTTTTTTTTTTTTTCCTCCATCAACTGTAACACCTCGAAGCTGATTCCCTGAATATTATAGTCTTGCAAAATTGTTTGCACTTCCACGAAAATGTCTTTCCCAGTTGTTGCTCCATGCATGCTGCAAACGGACGCCAACTCTTCCGTTATCTGAAAGTTCTAATTGACACCACGAATGAACACGAGAAGTTGTGACGTAATCGAGAGGTCAATAGACTCATCCAGCGCCAGAGAATATAACAACAAGATCCTAGCTTTCTCGCGTATCTGTAGTACTATGTTCTCTCCAAGTTCTTCTGTCCTCCGCACAACTGAACTTGCCGAAAGGCTGATAGTTCGAAACAAATCGGCTTTCTCAGGACACAAATCATTTGCTGCTTCTATCATACACTCTTTGATGAAGTTGTCATCAGTAAACGGCTGTCCTCGTTCTGCAATCTTATGCACTGTTTTGTAACTTGTACGAGTGACAGATTTATTTTCAGCAAATTTTCTCGTGAAGAGATTTCTTTGTGTTTAAAAACCACGTTTAATGGACTCATATTTCCCAGAGCGTAACTTTCGAGAAAACGTTTAATATGTTGATAGGTGTTTTGTTTCGTAGTGTCGCCGAAGATTGTACTCTTTCAAAACGGCAACACTTTCGTTGCATATTACGCAATTGGTTTTCTGGTCCTTGTTTCCACAAAGAAGTACTTTACTCCCCATTCTTCATTGAAAAATCGGCACTCGGCGTTCACTTTTTTTTCCCTAGTAGCCATAATGAAGGGTGAAGTACACGGGATCTGAATATGAAAAAAAGACTTTAAATTAGAAACATAATTAAAATCCTATTGAAACAGAAGAAAAGCAGAGGACTAGGGGACGGCTCATCAAAGGTACATATACAATTTATAGGTACCTTTGTGTAACCGCACAGGGATGATAGAGATAACAGCACAACGCCGACTGCTCATGGGCCGTAGAAGAAGAGAGGAATAAGAAGACAGAGAGAATCTCATTCTATTTCTACGGCTAACAAGAAAAGAAAAGATTTAGAAATATCAGAAGAAATTCAGGTCCGTGTACAGGGAATCAGAATAATGTAATTGAAAAGATACAACAACATCTGATTAATAATGCCAATGCACAAATAAATAAAATTAATGATTGGATGCAATAACAAAAATAGGCATCCCCATGAATAAACATACACATGATCATCCTTCACAGTACCAGTGATCTTCCATCACAGCATGGGTAGTCAACCAACACAGTAGTAGTGATCTTCCATCACAGCACTGTAACTGTAGTCTGATATACGACACCAGCAATTATCAGACAACAAGATGGAACAAAGGTCATTCATTCAGTAGCATGTCCTTTGCAGAACCTCGCTCCCATAACAACCTTCCGGAAAACCTCTCGATCATAAGATGTCCCGCTTCAGATACACCCATCTGGAGATCACCCGCCACATCCTGCACCTATCTTCTCTTTGGCCTTCCTCTTCCTCTCTTCCCAGGCATATACCCCTCCATTATAGTTCTCGGGTACAGACATAGCTATTCTATTAATATATTCCTATTTAAACTATGAAGGTTCATTCAAAACTCACCCCACAGCAGATAATCGTCAATCCACAATCAAGGTCCTCTTGGATCTTTTGGATCTTCACAGGGCCTGTCTGCCCTCTCAACTGCCGGTCTGGAAAAAACAGTGGCCACGCTCGACCGTGCCTGGGGCACGTTCGCCCATCTGCTTGGTAGTGGCTCAGAGGGATGAGTTCAAACTCTCTCCTGAAAATTAGACATCAGCACGTCTTCGGCCTCAGTTGTTCTCAAGGCCAAAGAGGCGGGAACATGGCGTGACTGGGCTCCTACAGGCACGCCAACACAACATCCCAGCATCCTATGCATTTTTTACCAGGGTATCATGGGATATGCTACTCCATACTCTTGTAGAGCCGCGGCAGGCGGCTTCATTTGGAATAAGTCTCATAATAAGGTTTGCAAAATATATAAATAGGGCCGCATAAATAAATAGCCTAGAGCAGCCAGGAGGTCTCCGCACGTGTGAAGATCTGCTATTATTCTAAGCATAATATTTACATTTAAATTGCATCACAACGTCTCGTGTTTCATACGTTATATCGTGTAAGTTCGAGTACCGTCGGCCGGATGAAATGACGTCGCGGGCCGGATCCGGCCCGCGGGTCGTAGTTTGGTGACCCCTGCTCTATAGCAATACAGTTCGTTTATGCCATCCTAATGCTTATCCCGCTCATGCCATAACCTTACGGGGAGTTAATAAATATTATAGCTAGGTCTATGACTTCTTTTCTTTTTCTAGTAATCTCCCTTGTAACAATATTAGGCGTGTATGTACCCTGCTCATTGCTTATCTAAGTGTTTTTCTTTAAGATGTCTGTTAATTCCAAAGAATGCTTGAACCGAATTATTAATAAGTGTAGTGATGAATCAAGGCATTACTATCATGCTATTATGATATTTTAAATATGCTCTAAGCAACCAGGGAAGCGCATGTGCTGTTGAATTTAATAATTTATTATTATAGGGTATATGTATTTTAAGGAAATAGGAGAGATGGTCAGACAGTAATTGTCAGTAATTGCTACTAATTGTTACTTGTATATTATATATCTCATCATGTACATACTACATAGTATATATTATAGCAACATGGTGAATAATTTTAGCTAAAATACACAACAGTATTAACATTTTCAGTGCCACACACAAATTAGGTTTGGACCACACAATAATAGATGGCAGCAAATGTGTCACAGTTGTGAATTAAAAGTTGTTAATGTGGTAGCAGACATGTATTATATATCAACTTAAACATTGTTGCATAGGGAAAACTACTGTATAAGAGCCCATGCCAGATACAGGAAGTCGCTTAAGACGATTTATCATCCCACAGCACACAATCAGTTACATAAAGGGGGTTTTAAAAGACAAGAGGGTCGACTTCATTGCACCGGGGTTTGTCCCACGTGGCTAGTTCTCTTTCCGCAGGGCGGTCTGACAAAAGGGTCGTGCAAATCACGAACTCCGCAGATCCAGCGACGACGTTTGGGAGTCCACGAGAAAATCGCAATCGAGAACCGAACGATGTTGGTCGGAATCGAACCTACACCATTTAGAGCGCGAGTCAGGCGGAGTACCCGTTTTGCTACGCCGACTCCAACAACAGTATAAAGAAGAGAAAGGAAGAATGTTAGACGGGCCTGCGTGTCCAATTCTGAACCATGTGAACATAAAGTCACTTCGCTAGTTCTGGCATTTCTATTTCTATTTTGCCGTGGAATGTTCAGTTATAAGTGCATCTAGAGCAAGGAGCTTTATGTCTCTGTTATCATTCATCACTCACTCTCTGGCACCTTGCCGTCTTGACAGACGATAGTGTGTTACATTGTTAGTTAGTTGCTTATCCTTTACAGGACGTTGCAGTCGACAACAGCATTTTATTTTATTGTTGAGATCTCTAGGCAAGTTTGCGATCAATAGTTTGCCATTGCTTTCTGAACGACCGGTACCCGTAACATTTCGTAAAAACCCAACGCAAGGCAGTCTTCCGCCATGTCGCCCGCATCTGTGTTTAGAACGCGGGTACGCGGGATCACGAACTGCGCCCATAATGCCTTCGCTCTGCCTTGACATTTAGTCTTTAGGCTTCATTTCCTCGCACCAGGATAAGGCGTGTACCCTCCCAATTGCACTCCTCCACTGATGCCATTGGCAAAATCTGAGGTGTCGGGTTTGTTGACCGCCGCCCAATATTTAGCACGAACAGAAAGCAGGTAATACCGTTTACTGTTACCATTCATATCCCAATCCTGAGCTTGTGAAATGGCACTTTCAGAACGAGCTAAACAAACGGTAAATTTCAGGTAAAGAAAGTCCCTTGGCAAATCCTGCTTTGGGAGTTTAAAATGCTAGGCCTTCTCTTGTTCTAGGCCATGGAATAATGAGATGAGGATAGCCAGTTCCTTCCCTTAACATCCTTTCCCCCCCCCCCCCCCCCCATACAATACTGAATATGGCCTGGTGCTCATTTTACAAGAACGAGTGGATTCTTGAGCCATGGAAAAAGACATCTGCCACGGGTTGCATTTGAACCCAGGCCAACTATCACGATAGGCGAACATATTAGCAACTACACCACTGCGCGAATTTACTAACTAATGTAATATCATTATAATCGTCTACAAACTGGGATAGCCTTTGGACCATGAAATACCCGTACCCCGTGGAGGAAACATGATTAGCCTAGAGCTATCTTCAGTCAGTGCTAAAGTGGGGCCGTGAGAAGCATTTTATTGTGATATTCACTGGAACAGGAAAGGCGCATAATGGTGCGACCCTTTGTCGTGAAGTTGGAATCGAGACTGACTGACTGAGTGCTAAAGTGCTGTACTGAATGATAGTCTGGATACATACCAATATACCTCTCTGGAGATGTGAAGCTACAATACCGGCCTGGCACACCCCGGCTGTTTCTGAGCTTGGAGAGGGGATGGAGAGCCATGCAACACAGCCCCCGAAGAATGGGACACCAGCATGTATACCAGCCTCTCTCCGACAGATGGGGACACCAGCCGGTATACCAGCCTCTCTCCGACAGATCGGGACACCAGCCGGTATACCAGCCTCTCTCCGACAAATCGGGACAACAGTCGGTATACCTGCCTCTCTCCGACAGATCGGGACACCAGCCGGTATACCAGCCTCTCTCCGACAGATCGGGACACCAGCCGGTATACCTGCCTCTCTCCGACAGATCGGGACACCAGCCGGTATACCAGCCTCTCTCCGACAGATCGGGACACCAGCCGGTATACCAGCCTCTCTCCGACAGATCGGGACATCAGCATGTATACCCGCTTCTCTCCAACAGATCGGGACACCAGCCGGTATACCAGCCTCTCTCCGACAGATCGGGACACCAGCCGGTATACCTGCCTCTCTCCGACAGATCGGGACACCAGCCTATATATCAGCCTCTCTCCGACAGATCGGGACACCAGCCGGTATACCAGCCTCTCTCCGACAGATCGGGACACCAGCCGGTATACCAGCCTCTCTCCGACAGATCGGGACACCAGCATGTATACCCGCTTCTCTCCAACAGATCGGGACACCAGCCGGTATACCAGCCTCTCTCCGACAAATCGGGACAACAGTCGGTATACCTGCCTCTCTCCGACAGATCGGGACACCAGCCTATATATCAGCCTCTCTCCGACAGGTCTTTTTTATGGCTCAAACTACTTAAACACCACCATCCATCCAAGCAACGAATCAATTACTTAACCAACTAACTAATAAACCAACTAACCAATTAACCAACCAGTTAACCAACCAACCAAATATCCAACCAACCAAATATCCAACCAACTAACCATCCAACCAACTAACCATACAACCAACTAACCATCTAACCAATTAACCAAACAAACAATTAACCAACAAACCAATTAATCCACCAACTAACTAATGAACCAACTAACTAATTAACCAACCAGTTAACTCACAAACCAAATAACCATCCAACCAACTAACTAATTAACCAAATAACCAATTAACCAAATAACCAATTAACCAACTAACCAGTTAACCAAACAATCAACTAAGCGATTGGCCAACCAGATAACCAAGTAACCAACCAATAAATCAACCAACAGACTAACAAATTTACCAACTAAACAATTAACCAACCAATAAACTAACCAATTTACCAACCAACCAACTAACCTATTAACCAACCAACAACCAACAAACCAACTAAATAAGACACCAAACCAGTTAGCCAACCAACCAACAACAAATCACCGACATTATCATAACGACGAATCTTTGGTCTACCTGAGCGCGTCTCCATCTGGGATCTCTGACAATGTTGATGACAGGGCCGAAACAACTGGCACCAGTGTGAACCACAAAGCTGCCTTGTTTGACGAAGTCGTTATGCTTGCCTCTGACTTCCCTCCCTGTTGCAGCTGCAACTCTGTACAGCAGATCGGGACTGAAAAATAACAAAAATGTATTTTAGAGGAGAGTCTTATCACTCTCCGTCTCCTAACCGAAATTTTCTTCCTTCCGTTCTTTACCACATGCACGGTTCATGCCCACTGAACGACCAATGCGCGAAACTAGCACATAGTAAATTACTGAGTACAATATCAGTTGGGGAACCCTTTGAGGCTGCTAAGACAGTTTACAAATAAATACACATGTATTGTTATTTGCTCATAGATGTAGAAAAATTAAGTAGTGCCTAAAGGACTCGCTAGACAACATGCAGGAAAATGTGTGCTTCAGTACAGGACCAACAATCGGTTGATACGAAATCAGCCCATATTACTTTCCCACATGGGTTTAGTTGGATGGTAGACCTGGCTAATGGAGACACCTTTTTTAGACCATGCCCATATTCCATAGTTGTGGGTCACTTAAAAAAAAGTCGCTTATAAGTCGACAGGGTCGACTTCATTGCACCGGGTTTTATCCCATATGGCTCGGTCTCTTTCCGCACCGCGGAAAGCGTCGCACAAAGCACGATCTCCGTAGCTTTTAGCGACGACCCACAGGAGTCTCCGAAACATTTAACTCGTAAACCGAAGGGTGCGGCCCGGAATCGAACCCACAACCTTCGGAGCACGAGTCAAACGGCTTGACCACTTCGCCACAGAGACTCCCTTGTTGTGGGTTCAGGAGGATAATAGACCTGACTAATGAAGACACCTTTTTAGGTCATGCCCATATTCCATAGTTGTGGGTTCAGATGGAGGATAGACCTGGCTAATAAAGACACCTGTTTTAGGTCATGCACTGAAGTACACTTGTCTCTGCAGAAAGGCAACGCCACCATTTGGATATGACAGATTCGAATTGCGGTCGGTAACTATAACTTTCAAATGTTATGTTGTCTAGTCTCTACTTCTTTCTAGACCTACTACGTGCACTGTTAATTCTGCGTTACCTGTCATGGATTGTCGCTACTGTATATCCCCGTCTTTATGCCTGTACTTAAACTATGTCGTAACATATCTAATCATTAGGTCTCCTTTGGTCTTCTGTGTTATAATGTCTAATTATGTAATATAAACACAGATGTCTTTGGTCATGTGATGAGAATAGAGGCAATGAAGAACCTCGTGACAACTGGAAAGATCGAGGGGTAGAGAGGCCGAGGCCGACTAAGAGAAATGATGCTGGATGGACTGAGACTCTGGCTTGGAGGAATATCATCAGCAGAGTTGATCCAGAAAACCAAAGACGGCGATCTGTGGAGAGTCATGAACGCCTACGCCAGCTGTTGTGGCACTTGTTGATGATTATATTATACAAATATGTGACACCTGGCGTTTTTTATAATCAACCTGAACAACGAGTCATGGCCGAAACAAGAACACAGAGCTGATCGACGACTCTGATGAGTGAGATGGTGACACATGACCGCCCACATTCACCGGCATGCCACATGATGATGATGTTGATGAACAATGAGTCACGGTGGTCTAGTGGCTAGGCGCTGACCTACTGACCAAGTAGTCATGTGTTCGAATACACATCTGGTCGAGTTGTTTACCTTTAACCAGGGTTTCCGGGTCTGCCCAGCCTTACATTTGAACCAGGAAATGTATATAGAAGTAGAATAGAATAGAAGTATAGAATATACTAATAGAAGTAATGGCGGAAGCTGTGATACTATAGAATATACTAATAGAAGTAATGGTGGTAGCTGTGATACTATAGAATATACTAATAGAAGTAATGGCGGAAGCTGTGATACTATAGAATATACTAATAGAAGTAATGGCGGTAGCTGTGATACTATAGAATATACTAATAGAAGTAATGGCGATAGCTGTGATACTATAGAATATACTAATAGAAGTAATGGCGATAGCTGTGATACTATAGAATATACTAATAGAAGTAATGGCGGTAGCTGTGATACTATAGAATATACTAATAGAAGTAATGGCGATAGCTGTGATACTATAGAATATACTAATAGAAGTAATGGCGGAAGCTGTGATACTGACTCCATCCCTCACCCAGCGCCGATTCATCTATCAAATGTGGGTCCAGCACAGTATGCCAATGCGTTTACAGTGTGTAAAATATTTCTTTGTACTTGCTTGCACCAGCAGTTATGGAATTTCTCATAGTTCAAACCCAGCCGGCACGACGGCTAGACATTTCAACCATATTCTGACATAGATCTTAAACTAACACGATGAAGGTACTACCTGAATGAAGCTCCCAAACCTATAGCTTGAGGAAAGGCTGTAGCGTTACCTGCTGCCCCGACATCACCTCTGAGACACTCGGTGGACCACTGGTAGGCTCCAATACCTGTAAATATGTGGATAACCAGAAGGGTAATTTACAGCAGGCGACGGTAATCTATGGCACGCGTGCCAGTCGCGGCACGTTATACGAATTTTAATGGCTCGCTGAGGGAAATGGTATACAGTTCAAGATCCTATTAAGAACATTTAGGGAAGCTCCGTGGCGATGTGGCTACATCACCTGTTTTGCCAAGTTGTGGGTTCGACTCCTGACCATGATGTTCGGTTCACGAGTGCAGTTTTCACGTCGCCGGAACTTCTTCTTCTTCTTCTTCTTCTTCTTCTTCTTCTTCTTCTTCTTCTTCTTCTTCTTCTTCTTCTTCTTCTTCTTCTTCTCGTTCGCTTGAAATATGTCAATAACTGCATTGTTGTCTTTTGCATGAATTTAACAGTCTTTTTTTAGTTCACTCTGAGGTTTATAGAGTTTATCTTTCACTGTTGTTTCTCCAGGCCAGAAGATTTGCCTAGATATGTTGTAGTTTGGGCAGTCTTGGAATATGTGATCAGCTGTCTGCGGCGCCAATCCACATGTGCACATGGCTGATTTGACAATTTTGAATTTTGTACACATGTGGTTTCGTAATCCATTATTTCCTGTTCAGAGACACAGTATAATGTTAGATGTAGTACCACGTGTATAAACTACGCTTGAGTTCAAAAGCAAGCTAAATCTAAATAATAATAATAATAATAATAATAATAATAATAATAATAATAATAATAATAATAATAATAATAATAATAATAAAGACCCTTAAAGCTGCAAAAAAAAAAAAAAAAAGGCAAACAATTTAGTAAGTACTTCCTCCAGTATTTTATATCAAACGAATATGAATGATAAATCGGATCGGACACAATGACTTCTGATACGCATAAAACAATTTGTGACGCACTACCCTGGAAAGAGGAAAGAAGAAGAAGAAGAAGAAGAAGAAGAAGAAGAAGAAGAAGAAGAAGAAGAAGAAGAAGAAGAAGAAGAAGAAGAAGAAGAAGAAGAAGAAGAAGGACAAGGAGAAGAAGAAAGAGAAGAAGGTGGAGGGGAGAAGCGTATGTTACCGCAAGAGGTAAAATTTTAGAGCAGGACCATGGGAGTGAGGAGGTGGAGTACGAGATGAAGAAATAGTCGAATGCAGTGTTTCCGAAGAACAATATACACAATACCCGAGCGTGCACGCACATAATCACAGTTTAGATAACACTTATCTGCTAAGAAAACAATTGTGAATCCACATCCATAGTCAGACTGCGAGAACAGCAAGTTAAAAGAGGTGTGGCCAAACAAGAACACTATGCAGGAAGTCAAAGCAGATTAATAAACCAACACAGAACTGGTGTCGTTAGCCGCTACACGCTGCGGGATTTGCTGAAGAGGGGATTCGAGCACGTATGAACTGAATGGTTCGGTGTGCAATGAAACATATCGACTAACAAACCAACCAACCAACCAACCAACCAACTAACTTACTAACTAACTAACTGACTGACTGACTGACTGAATTAATGGAGATGGAGGCAGTCAGTGCAGCTTTCCGCTGAATGGAGAATACGATACACACACACACACACATCGTGATTGTAACTGACTCAGAAAGCATGCTGAGTAGGGTGAGGACTGGCAAGCTTCGTGCAGAGTGGCTTGCTTCGCTTCGGAAGTCACGGGTGGCAAGCATCGTCTGGATATTTTCTCCGGGGCATGCTGGTGTGTTGGGGAATGAACAGGCAGACAGACTGGCTGGCTCTGCAAAACTTGGTTGAGTATTGATGCATGATATGGCAGACGTGGTTGCGGCCTTGTGGGAGCACGTGTACACCTCGGAGGAGGAAATGGATCACCATGGTCTGGCAAGAATGCGACACCGTGGAGTGACGAGGGGATCTGGCCGATGCTTGACGCTTAGAAGAAAGGTGAGACGCACATATAATCAGATTGCTACTGGTACTATTGGGGTTGGAACTCTTAATAACTACGATCCATGGCGGTGGCGAGTGTGGCTGGTAAGGCCAATTCTTGCTGCAAATGTTTGCCCACAGTAGGTGCATGTGAAAACATGGTCATTTCCACCATTTTGCACCATCTTACGTCTCTCACGCTCTGTGTGTGCTTTATCTGCAATCATTTTCTCCTTTGTCTTTATTCCATTTCTGATAGTTGCCCTCCATGCAACACGTTCAGCGGCGACTTGCTCCCAATGTGCATTATCGATGCCTGTATCAGTCATGTCCCGCTTACACACATCATTGTATCGTAGTAGAGGCCAACCCTGAGATCTCCTACCCGTCTGTAATTCACCAAAAAAGATGTCCTTTGGTATTCTACCATCATCCATCCTCCTAACGTGTCCTATCCATCTAAGTCTACGAAGACTGAGCATGGAATACACCGTCACACAACCTGATCTTTCCAATACTTCAGTATTTGTGATTTTGTCTTGCCACTTATTACCAAGTGTTCTTCGCAGACACCGCATATGAAAGCTGTTTAAACGTTTCTCTTGGCGTGAGTAAGTTGTCCAGGTTTCACTGCCATAAAGAAGAGTACTAAGGACACAGGCTTGATAGACAAGGACTTTTGTTTTGGCAGTAAGTTTCCTGTTCTCCTAGACTCTTTTTGCTAACATGTTCATTGTTGTTGCTGCCTTGCCAATCCTGATGTTGATTTCCTGATCGAGGGATAATTTGCTATTTACCTCTGATCCTAGATATGTAAAATGGTCTACTATCTCCAGTTCGGCGTCGTCAATAAAGATTGATGGTACACCATGTGCACCTTGTGACATAATCTGTGTCTTCTTTTTGTTAATTGTTAAACCAAATTCAGAACAAGCATTGGAGAATACAGATAGTAGCTGTTGTAGTTCTTCCTCAGAGTGGGTCGTAATCGCAGCATCATCCGCAAAAAGCAACTCTCTGATTAGTACCCTGCTAATTTTGGTCTTGGCCTTCAATCTCTGAGCATTATAGAGGCCACCATCTGAGCGTGAGTGAATGTATATACCGTCATCCTGATCACGAAAGGCATATTTCAGTAGAAGTGAAAAGTATATCCCAAAGAGGGTGGGGGATAGTACACAACCTTGCTTAATTCCACTCTTGATTTCAAACTCTTCTGAAGTTGAGCCATCAAACTTGATTATACCCTTCATGCCTGTGTGGAACGATTCCACAATGGCATGAAGAGTTGGTGGGCAGCCAATCTTCTTTAGTGCTTTGAACAGACCCTCACGACTGACCAAATCGAATGCTTTTGTGAGGTCGATGAAGGCAATAAACAGTGGCTTATTTTGTTCCCGGCATTTTTCTTGCATCTGTGGCAATGGAAATATCATATCAATGGTAGACGGGTTCTGACGGAAGCCGCACTGTGATTCGGGGTAGACTTGATCTCCCAGGACTTGAAGTCTGCGCAGGACAATTCTGTAAAATACTTTCCCAACAATACACAGAAGTGAGATACCCCTATAGTTGTTACAGTCGCTCCGATCTCCCTTGTTCTTGTACAGCGATATGATGTTTGAATCTTTGAAATCCTGTGGGACTAGTCCTTCTCGCCAGCAGAGCTCTATTAGCTGGTGGATCTGTAGAGCGAGTGTGTCTTGCCCACTCCTGATTACCTCTATTGGAATCCCATCCTTACCTGGAGCCTTGCCAGATGCAAGCTTATTTATAGCACACTTAACGTCTGTTATAGTTGGAAGTGTGTCCAGGTGGTCAAGAGTTGGTAGGGCCTCTATGGCGTTGAGGGGATCATCCGCTAGCTTGGTCTCACTTGAGTAAAGCTCTAAATAGTGCTCGACCCATCTATCCATCTGCTGTTTCCTATCAGTGATGATTTCTCCAGTCAAGGTTTTCAGCGGTGCGCTTCTTTTGATCATTGGACCACAGGCTTTCTTTATCCCTTCATACATGCTTCTGATGTTTCCCTTATCACTTGCGATTTGAATGGACTCACATAACTTGATCCAATAGTCATTCGCACACTGTCTGGCAGCCTTTTGTACATCCTTCCACGCTTGCTTTAGCTCACTCAGAGTGTTACGCGTTGGTCTGTCCTTGTTTCTAAAGAGAGCTATCTTCGTTTTATCAATCAAGGGTTGCAGTATCTGGCTGTTTGCCGCAAACCAGTCCTGCCTCTGATGATCCACAGTGCCGTAAACCCCTACCGCTGTTTTATAAATAGTTTCCTTAAGTTTACTCCATTTATCATTTACTATACAATTTTCTGATGTATCATTGAAAGCGTCTTCAGGTTGCTGTTGAAATTCAAAGCACTTTCCAGGATCGTGAGTGTTAATAATATTATCCTGGGGCTAGACTTGTGTTTAGCTGTGTAGATTCTCTTTGATCTCAGTCTAACCCTTGCAACAACCAAAGAATGATCTGTATCACAGTCAGCACTGTGGTAACTTCGAGTTAATGATGTATGGTTCAGATGTTGTCTCCGTGTGATAATGAAGTCCAGCTGATGCCAATGGCCGGATCTTGGATGTTTCCATGTGACCTTATGCATCTCTTTTGTTTTAAAAAAGGAGTTTGTAATACATAGGTCATTTCTAGTGCAATGCTCCAGCAGCCTTTGCCCATTATCATTCATGCGACCGATGTTGTATTTTCCAAGGCACACTGGCCATGAACTCGAGTCCTTGCCCACACGAGCATTGAAATCACCGAGCATATAAATGTAGTCGGATTTTGGAACTGCCTTGATCGCAGAGTCTAGCTGCTCATAGAACGTATCCTTCACATCATCAGAGGAAGCGAGTGTCGGTGCATATGCAGTGAGAATGGTGGCAAATCCACAAGAGGTTGCCAAGCGCAGTGATAATAATCTTTCATTACCTCCAGCTGGGATATCAATCATTCCCAGTAGCGAATTCTTCACTGCAAAGCCCACACCATGTTGCATTTTTTCTGCCTGCCCTCTTCCCTTCCAAAATAAGGTGTAATTGTTTTCCCTGTGTGACCCTTCCTCAGCGAGGCGAGTCTCCTGCAGGCCAGAAATATCAATGTTAAGACGATTGAGTTCAGCATCAATCACAGCCGTTTTTCTCACATCGTCAATATTTGTCAAGTCAGTAGAAAATCCTGGACACATGGTTCTCACATTCCAGGTTGCAAGCCGTAGCTTGAGGTTTCTATTATTCTTGTTATTAGTACCTGGTGCATTGGTTTTACAGCCTGCGATTCAGATTTTGTCCTAGCCCCAAGCACCCATTGAAGCAGGCAGGCTGTGGCGGATCAGCACCCAATTGGCCGGGGACTGCCCAGCTTGAGGCGGGCGGTAGCTGATCAGTGACACCTGTAGGTGTCTCCCACCGTCAGAGGCAACGCGTGGCGCCCCATGCCTACGCCAACTGACAATGACTTATAACCCGTAACAGTTGCCTCTCGCTTTGATTCCGAGACCGGTTAAGACCAGGGATGGAGTTATTGCCTCTCCATAGCACAAACAGAACAGACCAAGAGGAAGACCGAGAGGAAAATACCTGGATGGCTTGGCCACATGGCATGGACGAGACAGGAACACTGAGCTGATCCACGACACTGGTGATCGAGTGAAATGGCGAATCATGACCGCCCACGCTTTCCGGCATGGCACATGATTGATTGATTGATAGCACAAAGCCTGGGCTAAAATAAAGAAACCATGTGTTGCCCAAGCAGCATGATCCCTCTCTCGGCCTGTCTAGTTCACTCCAGAGGAAAGTTAACACCTATACATCTGGAACAAGACAAGCTGCAGAAGCTGCCGGATCAGCAAAGCAATGCTCTAACTGTCCGCCTGTCGGAGCTTCGATCCTAGACCAGCTGCCAACCAAGGCCTAGGGCCTGGTCTGCCCTGCCATGACTTATTTTGTCTTTGGGTTGCATTTCCTCGCACCAGGATAAGGCTAGTACCCACCCAATTGCGCTCTTCCGTCCGAAGCCGTTGGCACAATGTGGGGTGTCGGGTTTGGTAAGCGCCGCCCAACATTCGGAGCTGACAGAAAGCAGGTAGTACCGTCTACTATCATACGGTAGCTCAATCATATCTGACTAAGACCTGACGCCTAACTAACTAACTAACTAACTAACTAACTAACTAACTAACTAACTAACTAACTAACTAACTAACTAAGTGACTAAGTGCTAAGAAATAAAATTACCAAGTCGAGGTATGGCCGGTGCAGGACCGCCGTAATTCCCCGCTCCACCTCTTGCCATCTGGGCCTGAATCTCACCCAACGTCAACAGGGACACCAAGTTGTCCACACGATCACTCCACGGCAAGGATGTGTTTTGGAAAGGATAAGCCCCAATCTTTCTGGCAAGGCGCCATTTTGAGGCCGGTTTCAGGCACTGCGCTTGCGTCCATAAGAGAATTATCAAGGTGAAGGGCAGCAGACGACTGCCTTTCTGTTCAATCGCCATTTCTGCACCTTGCTATGTGTGTATGAGAAATATATACAGTGTTAATTTTCTTGGCCAAAGCACATTTTCATGTAGGGTGTTTTTTGGGTTTTGTGTGTGTTTGTGTGTGTGTGTGTGTGTGTTGTTGTTGTGTGTTGCTTTCACTCGCTTTGAATTCAAGCGTAGTCCCTGCACGTGCTACAATACAATACATATAGAACCGGACACCAACATTCACATAGCACAGGACATTACCATACATATGGACGAGACATCAACATGAAACAGGGGACACAGCTATCTAAATGGCAAAAGTCACAAACAATCATATAATATAGCACAGGAACGATCTTCTATATAGCCCGGAACACCAATATATTGCACGGAAAACCAACATATTGCACGGAACACCAACACACATATAGCACGTAAATCTAACATATAGCAAATAACACCAACATATAGCACAAAACACCAACATATAGCACGAAAAACCAACATATAGCACGGAACACCAGCAAATATTATAGCACGGAACACCAACATACATATAACGAGGGGCACTCATTTCCATGTGGCATCGACCGCCAACATTATCTAGCATGAGAAAACAACATTCACATTCCCCAGAACAAAACATTCAGATAGCATGGAAAACCATCATTCATATAGCATGGAACATCAGCATTTATACAACATGAAACACCAACATTAATATAGCTTCGGACACCAACATTCATACAACATAAAACATCAACATTAATGTAGCCTGGGAAACTAAAATTCATATAGCATGGAACACCAACATTCGTATAGTATGAAACACCAACATTTATGTAGCATGGACCATCAACATTCATATAGCATGAACGTAAACATGAATATAGTTTGGAACACCAACATTCATATAGTATGGAACACAAACATTCATATAGATTGGAATACCAACATGCATATGACTTGAAACACCAACATTCATATAGCATGGAACACCAACGTTCATTTAGCTTGGGACACCTACTTTCATATAGCATGGTAAACCAACATGCATAGAGCTTCGAACACCACAATTCATATAGCTTGAAATACCTACGTTCATATAGCATGGAACACCACTATTCATATAGCTTGGAGAACCAACATTCATATAACATTGAACACCAACATTCATTTAGCATGGGATACAAACACTGTTAAATCTTGGGAAACCAACATTCATATAGCAAGGACCACCAACATTCATGTAGCATAGAACACCAACATTAATATAGCTTAGCACACCAACATTGATATAACTTGGGACATCAACATCCATATAGCATGGAACACCAACATTCATATAGCTTAGGACACCAACATTCATATACCTTGGGACATCAACATTCATATAGCATGGAACACCAAAGTTAAGTGTGCTATAAATGAACTTGCATCTGGCGAGGCTCCAGGTAAGGATGGGATTCCAATAGAGGTTATCAGGAGTGGTCAAGACACACTAACTCTACAGAACCACCAGCTAATAGAGCTCTGCTGGCGAGAAGGACAAGTCCCACAGGATTTCAAAGATTCAAGCATCATAACACTGAAAACGAAATGAATGATGAAGTAAGAGGAGACATGGTTTCCTTATACTTGGGTGCTAGAGAGAAAGAAATGCAACGTCGACTGCGTTAGGGCCACAGTTAAGAAGAGAGAATTTAAAAACAAGAAAAGAGTTTAAGCTCCTCATACATCCCTCTCGCTGATCAAGAAAGAGATAGGATAAGAAGATGATTGTTACCAGGTTCGGGTTGACAGAGACTCAAAATATCTCACTTTTTGATTCCAGGCAATGAATTACCACACAGGCAGTTCCAACCACAGCAATTATTCAACCCAAATAACAAAACAAATAACATACTGATATCAATTTTATTGCCAAAAATATGAACCCTTTCAAAACCAAGATAGTTTCAAACAAATCAAAAACCCATAATTCTATCCTTAATTAGGAACCAAGATAGACTCCTGATACAACCATACTAACTCATAGCTGCAAATAAACAAACAAAATTATAGACTCTGCCACCATTTGACATTCAGTTGCATCAACACAGGGACTTCACAGGACAACCACTACGACAATGGTGTATGTAAACAATGTCCTTGTAGCACAAACATAGACATGGACTGTAAATTCACACCAACCACACGATGCTTCCACTGGACAACAATGATATGGCTATGTTATAGGATAAGCTCCACGTAAAATATAAATGACCAAGCACATATATTCTACAGCACCCTATGTTTGCCACGAGCTCACCACATATCCTTCATCTCATACCATATACATCATCACCACTTGATCACTCTCACCATGGCCATCATCACAATTATCATATCACCATCCCAATCATCATCCTCACATGATCTCTCACCATAGCCATCATCACAATTATCATAATCACCATCCCAATCATCTTCCTCACATGATCACTCTCACCATAGCCATCATCACAATTATCATAATCACCATCCCAATCATAATCCTTACATGATCACTCTCCCCATAGTCATCCCCTCAATCATAATCACCACCACAATCATCGAATGATTACTCTCACCATAGCCATCATCATCCCAATCATCTTAGCTGCAGTGTGATCATTGTTCTGATGCACCCTATATCCATCATTTTCAGTGACTACACCTATGTATGCCAACAATCTCTATGGGCCACTTGAGTTCAAACACAATATAACATGGTGGAGGTGTCCCGCATCACTAGGCACCCTTTACCTATTTCACTAACTCTGGCCACATCTATACTTGAAATATAACAGGATATTATGCACAGTAATTCCAGTTACATTGTGATTGCTGTTAGACATTCAGCCCTCTAAGGATACATCTTTCCCTATCTACTGTTATACCCTGGGCCAATCCTTGTCTTGTTGGTCATTGGATGGTCCTAATATAATTACAGTGTACAGTCCTCTCACCCAATTGCGCTCTTCCGTCCGAAGCCGTTGGCACAATGTGGGGTGTCGGGTTTGGTAAGCGCCGCCCAACATTCGGAGCTGACAGAAAGCAGGTAGTACCGTCTACTATCATACGGTAGCTCAATCATATCTGACTAAGACCTGACGCCTAACTAACTAACTAACTAACTAACTAACTAACTAACTAACTAACTAACTAACTAACTAACTAACTAAGTGACTAAGTGCTAAGAAATAAAATTACCAAGTCGAGGTATGGCCGGTGCAGGACCGCCGTAATTCCCCGCTCCACCTCTTGCCATCTGGGCCTGAATCTCACCCAACGTCAACAGGGACACCAAGTTGTCCACACGATCACTCCACGGCAAGGATGTGTTTTGGAAAGGATAAGCCCCAATCTTTCTGGCAAGGCGCCATTTTGAGGCCGGTTTCAGGCACTGCGCTTGCGTCCATAAGAGAATTATCAAGGTGAAGGGCAGCAGACGACTGCCTTTCTGTTCAATCGCCATTTCTGCACCTTGCTATGTGTGTATGAGAAATATATACAGTGTTAATTTTCTTGGCCAAAGCACATTTTCATGTAGGGTGTTTTTTGGGTTTTGTGTGTGTTTGTGTGTGTGTGTGTGTGTGTTGTTGTTGTGTGTTGCTTTCACTCGCTTTGAATTCAAGCGTAGTCCCTGCACGTGCTACAATACAATACATATAGAACCGGACACCAACATTCACATAGCACAGGACATTACCATACATATGGACGAGACATCAACATGAAACAGGGGACACAGCTATCTAAATGGCAAAAGTCACAAACAATCATATAATATAGCACAGGAACGATCTTCTATATAGCCCGGAACACCAATATATTGCACGGAAAACCAACATATTGCACGGAACACCAACACACATATAGCACGTAAATCTAACATATAGCAAATAACACCAACATATAGCACAAAACACCAACATATAGCACGAAAAACCAACATATAGCACGGAACACCAGCAAATATTATAGCACGGAACACCAACATACATATAACGAGGGGCACTCATTTCCATGTGGCATCGACCGCCAACATTATCTAGCATGAGAAAACAACATTCACATTCCCCAGAACAAAACATTCAGATAGCATGGAAAACCATCATTCATATAGCATGGAACATCAGCATTTATACAACATGAAACACCAACATTAATATAGCTTCGGACACCAACATTCATACAACATAAAACATCAACATTAATGTAGCCTGGGAAACTAAAATTCATATAGCATGGAACACCAACATTCGTATAGTATGAAACACCAACATTTATGTAGCATGGACCATCAACATTCATATAGCATGAACGTAAACATGAATATAGTTTGGAACACCAACATTCATATAGTATGGAACACAAACATTCATATAGATTGGAATACCAACATGCATATGACTTGAAACACCAACATTCATATAGCATGGAACACCAACGTTCATTTAGCTTGGGACACCTACTTTCATATAGCATGGTAAACCAACATGCATAGAGCTTCGAACACCACAATTCATATAGCTTGAAATACCTACGTTCATATAGCATGGAACACCACTATTCATATAGCTTGGAGAACCAACATTCATATAACATTGAACACCAACATTCATTTAGCATGGGATACAAACACTGTTAAATCTTGGGAAACCAACATTCATATAGCAAGGACCACCAACATTCATGTAGCATAGAACACCAACATTAATATAGCTTAGCACACCAACATTGATATAACTTGGGACATCAACATCCATATAGCATGGAACACCAACATTCATATAGCTTAGGACACCAACATTCATATACCTTGGGACATCAACATTCATATAGCATGGAACACCAACATTCGTATAGCAGGAACACTAACATTCATATAACATGGAACACCAACATGCATTTAACATGGAACACCAACATTCATATAGCATGGAACAACCAGCATTCACACAGCATGCAATACCAACATTCATATAGCAGGAACACCAACATTCGTATAGCAACGAACACCAACGCCCACATAGTATAAGACATCGGTGTTAACATTACATTGTTTAAGATTCCCAACATCATGCGCCATAGAAGACAACGATATCCAATATTCTTTATGTATACATAATATTTATACAATATGTCAATGAATAAATCAAGTGCCGTCTATACAATGAAGGTTGGCTGCAATAGATTTCCAACACTGTCTGTCTCTCACCTCGATTGCACATTCTGTCAGATTGATTTTCGTTCATCTCGTGATGTTATCTTTCCACTTGTATCGTTGTCTACCTATTGCTCGCTTGCCTTCAACCTTACCTTCCAGAATGGTTTTTATAAGAGTGTTTTTACATTTCCGAAATATTTCACTTACCTCTTCATTCTGTATGTGATTGTGTTTGTTTCCATGAAGTACGACATACTTTCTTTGTATAACCACATGACCATGGCCTCTATTCGACTTTCTAATTGCTTGTTCATTGTCCAGGTTTCCGCGCCATACATTAGTGTCGAATATAGTAACATTTACCAATTCTCATATCTCTCTATGTTAATACTGATCATATGATGTTTTATTCTTCTTCTTCAGCATTCCGAGCCATTGAGGTTCTTTGCTGCAGATACAATCCGTCTCCATTCGTCTCTCTGGTTGACCTTCTCTTGCCAGTCGCTGATTCCAAGTGCTTGTGGGTCTGTATGTATATTATCTCTCCACCGTCTTGTTGGTCTACCTCGGGGTCTACGGTCATTTATTTCTTGAGTGTAAGCGAGTTTTGTTTCCCTATTATCTTCCATTCTTTCTATATGCCCCAGCCATTGTAGTCTTAGTTAGTTAGTTAGTTAGTCGCAGTTCCAACTTCACAGCAACGGGTCGTCCCCATTATGCTCCGTTCCTGTGCCAGTGAATATCATACAAAACGCTCCCCATTATTATTAGCCTTCACGATACCAGTGATTAGCGGGGACTTAAACACATCATAAATGTCTTTGTTACTTCTTCTTTTCCACTCTCCACTTTGTGTATCCCTAATGGGTCCAAAGATGCGTCTTAAAACTTTGTTCTCAAAGGTTTGTAGCAAGGCTTCGTCTCCTTTCGTTGTACTCCAGGTTTTAGAGCCATACAGCACAACTGGTCTGATCAGTGTTTTGTATATTGTGATCTTGGTGTTACGAGATGTTTTATTAAGAGAAGAAATAAACTAGAGAACTCTGTGACAACTGGCAAGATTGAGGGGAAAAGAACATGGAGAAGGCAGAGAAGTAGGTATCTGTATGGCTTGACCATACGCCATGGTCGAACATGGAGCTTACCCACGACTCTGGTAATCGTGTAAGATGGCGAAACATGACCGTCCACGCGTATCGGCATGGCACATGTTAATGATGAAGAGTAATTATAGACAGTGAATTAATTGCGAATTATCAAACAAATAAGAAATGCCATAATCAAATGTTCTTACCTCGTCTAATATGTATCAGACTGTTAGTTTTCAGAAACAATAAGTCGTCAACTCGCTCAACCGGTTTGATCCGTATTTGTTACAGCAGGGGTGGTTAGGGCGTGTCTTGATTGAATGTTATTGGCCTAAATGTGGCTTGAAAATATGCGTGTTGTTTTCTGTATAAATGCTGACAAGACAACAGCCTTGACTTTGTAATGACGACGATAATCAGATTACTGTGGGGCTACCGACAATTTAACGATCATTTAATTACTTTAACAGGAATCAGTGAAGGGGAGAAAGAGGTTGTGAAGTTGTTGGGCACTGTAGTAGTTTATGTCGCAGGCGTGTATTACAAGTACCTCAGAAGTCGGAGTGGGTTCGACTGATGGTGAGGCTGCACTGGTAATATGGAAAGCTAATCCACATGCACAAATCAGTCCAGTGCAATAGAAGTAGTAGCATGTATATGGTCTATGCTTTAGTTAAAAGCGGGCTAACGCAAAATACAATATTGTACCAGTTCCGTGGTGACTGATGTTGTCAATGACTTATTATTGTTGACTGATGTTGTCAATCCATCAGTATAAAGAGACTAATTGTACCAGTTCCGTGTTGACTGATGTTGTCAATGGCTTATCATTGTTGAGTGATGTTGTCAATGACTTATCATTGTTGACTGATGTTGTCAATGACTTATTATTGTTGACTGATGTTGTCAATCCATCAGTATAAAGAGACTAATTGTACCAGTTCCGTGTTGACTGATGTTGTCAATGGCTTATCATTGTTGAGTGATGTTGTCAATGACTTATCATTGTTGACTGATGTTGTCAATGGCTTATCATTGTTGACTGATGTTGTCAATGGCTTATCATTGTTGACTGATGTTGTCAATCCATTAGTATATAGCGACTAATTGTATCAGTTCCGTGTTGAGTGATGTTGTTAATGGCTTATCATTGTTGAGTGATGTTGTCAATGGCTTATCATTGTTGAGTGATGTTGTCAATGGCTTATCATTGTTGACTGATGTTGTCAATGGCTTATCATTGTTGACTGATGTTGTCAATGACTTATCATTGTTGACTGATGTTGTCAATCCATCAGTATAAAGAGACTAATTGTACAGTTCCGTGTTGACTGATGCAGTCAAAGACTTATCATATAGCGACTAATTGTACCAGTTCCGTGTTGACTTATGTAGTCAATGACTTATCATACAACAACTAATTGTACCAGTTCCGTGTTGACTTATGTTGTCAATCCGTCAGGAAATAGCGACTAATTGTACCAGCTCTATGTTGACTTATGTTGCCATTACGTCAGTAAAAAGCGACTAATTGTACCAGTTCCATGTTGGTTGAATCAGTCAAACTATCAAGATGTAGCGACTAATTGTATCATTTCAGTCTTGATTTCCGACCCACCATGAACGCTTAGTTTGCAGTTCTCTGTCTAAACCACACCTTAATTCGAAATTTTTCCATTCTAACTATTGAGTTTGCCCATCCGATTAACCCTCCTACAAGTAAATCCGCAGTCCCATGCCCAGTATGACTCCATAGACAAGTGGCTAACATGCCTGTCTTGCGCTGCGAAGGTTTGAGTTTGTTTCCTTACCCCCGTCATTCCGGTCACAAGTGTAATTTTCTCGGAGATTTCTAAGGGTCGTCATTGGAGCTTCGAAATTCATGCTCTGTGCGACGCTTCCTGCAGGCCGCTCTGCGGAAAGACACCGAACCCAATGAGACAAATACCCAGAGCACTCATTTACTCCATTTCTCTGATTCTCCATGAATTCACGAGACATGCTTTTCTAGGCAAATATAGAGAAGGTAGTTTGGTGTCAGGTCTTAGTCAGATATGGCTGAGCTACCGCTTGACAGTAGACGGTACTACCTGCTTTCTGTTAGCGCCGAACGTTGGGTGGCGCTTGCCAAACCCGATACCCCACATTGTGCCAACGACTTCGGGCGGAAGAGCGCAATTGAGAGGGTACAAGCCTTACCCTGGTGCGAGGAAATGCAACCTAAAGACAAAATGTCATGGCAGGGCAGACCAGGCCCTAAGCCTTGGTTGGCGGCTGGTCTAGGATGGAAGCTCCGACAGTTAGAGCATTACTTTGCTGATCTGGCAGCTTCTGCAGCTTGTCTAGTTCCAGATATATAGGTGTTACCTTTCCTCTTGAGTGAACTAGGCAGGCCGAAAGAGGGATCATGCTGCATGGGCAACACATGATCTCTATATTTTAGCCCAGGCTTTGTGCTATGGAGAGGCAATAACTCCATTCCTGGTCTTAACCGGTCTCGAAATCAAAGCGAGAAGGAACTGTTACGGGTTATAGCCCATGTCAATTGGCGTAGACATGGGGAGCCACGCGTTGCTTCTGACTGTGGGAGACACCTACAGTGACACTGAGCAGATACAGCCCGCCTCAAGTTGGGCAGCCCCCGGCCAAATGGGTGCTGATCCGCCACAGCCTGCCTGCTTCAATGAGTGCTTGGGGCTAGGACAAAATCCGAATCGCAGGCTGTAAAACCAATGCACCAGGTACTAATAGAAAGAAAAATAGAAACCTCAAGCTACGGCTTGCAACCTGGAACGTGAGAACCATGTGTCCAGGATTTTCCAATGACTTGACCAATATTGACGGTATGAGAAAAACGGCTGTGATTGATGCCGAGTTCAATCGTCTTAACATTGATATTGTTAGCCTGCAGGAGACTCGCCTCGCTGAGGAAGGGTCACTCAGGGAAACAATTACACCTTTTTTGGAAGGGTAGAGGGCAGGCAGAAAAAAGGCAACACGGTGTGGGCTTTGCAGTGAAGAATTCGCTACAGGGAATGATTGAAATTCCAGTAGGAGGAAATGAAAGACTATTATCCCTGCGCTTGGTAACCTCTTGTGGTTTTGCCACCATTATTACTGCATATGCACCGACACTCGAATCCTCTGATGATGTGAAAGATTCGTTCTATGAGGTTGTTATGTTCATGATCAAGGCAGTTCCAAAATCTGACTACATTTATATGCTCGGTGATTTCAATGCTCGTGTGGGCAAGGACTCGAGTTCATGGCCAGTGTGCCTTGGAAAATACAACATCGGTCGCATTAATGAAAATGGGCAAAGGCTGCTGGAGCATTGCACCAGAAATGACCTATGCATTACAAACTTCTTTTTTAAAACAAAAGAGCTGCATAAGGTCACATGGAAACATCCAAGATCTGGCCATTGGCACGAGCTGGACTTCATCATCACACGGAGACAACATCTGAACCATATATCATCGACTCGAAGTTACCACAGTGCTGACTGATACGGATCATTCTTTTGTTGTTGCAAGAGTTAGACTGAAACCAAAGAGAATCTACACAGCTAAACACAAATCTAGCCCCATGATTATTTTTATTAACGCTCACGATAGTGAAAAGTGCTTTCAGTTTCAACAGCAACTTGAAGACGCTTTCACTGATACACCAGAAAATTGTACAGTAAGTAAAAAGTGAGGTCAACTTAAGGAAACTCTTAATAAAACTGCAGTAGGGGTTTACGGCATTGTGGATCATAAGAGACAGGACTGGTTTGCGGCAAACAGCCAGACTCTTCAGCCCTTGATTGATAAGAAGAAGATAGCTCTCTTAAGAAACAAGGAAAGACCAACACGTAACACTCTGAGTGAGTTAAAGCATCTAGGAAGGGTGTGCAAAAGGCTGCCAGACAGTGTGCAAATGATTATTTGATGAAGTTATGTGAGTCCATTAAAATCGCAAGTGAAAAGGTAAACATCAGAAGCATGTATGAAGGAATAAAGAAAGCCTCTGGTCCAATGATCAAAAGAAGTGCATCATTGAAAATCTTGACTGGAGAAATCATAAGTGATAAGAAACAGCAGATGGACAGATGGGTAGAGCACTATTTGGAGCTTTACTCAAGTGAGACCAAACTAGCGGATGATGCCCTCAACGCCATAGAGGCTTTACCAACTCTTGACCATCTGGACACACTTCCCACCATAACAGAAGTTAAGTGTGCTATAAATGAACTTGCATCTGGCGAGGCTCCAGGTAAGGATGGGATTCCAATAGAGGTTATCAGGAGTGGTCAAGACACACTAACTCTACAGAACCACCAGCTAATAGAGCTCTGCTGGCGAGAAGGACAAGTCCCACAGGATTTCAAAGATTCAAGCATCATAACACTGAAAACGAAATGAATGATGAAGTAAGAGGAGACATGGTTTCCTTATACTTGGGTGCTAGAGAGAAAGAAATGCAACGTCGACTGCGTTAGGGCCACAGTTAAGAAGAGAGAATTTAAAAACAAGAAAAGAGTTTAAGCTCCTCATACATCCCTCTCGCTGATCAAGAAAGAGATAGGATAAGAAGATGATTGTTACCAGGTTCGGGTTGACAGAGACTCAAAATATCTCACTTTTTGATTCCAGGCAATGAATTACCACACAGGCAGTTCCAACCACAGCAATTATTCAACCCAAATAACAAAACAAATAACATACTGATATCAATTTTATTGCCAAAAATATGAACCCTTTCAAAACCAAGATAGTTTCAAACAAATCAAAAACCCATAATTCTATCCTTAATTAGGAACCAAGATAGACTCCTGATACAACCATACTAACTCATAGCTGCAAATAAACAAACAAAATTATAGACTCTGCCACCATTTGACATTCAGTTGCATCAACACAGGGACTTCACAGGACAACCACTACGACAATGGTGTATGTAAACAATGTCCTTGTAGCACAAACATAGACATGGACTGTAAATTCACACCAACCACACGATGCTTCCACTGGACAACAATGATATGGCTATGTTATAGGATAAGCTCCACGTAAAATATAAATGACCAAGCACATATATTCTACAGCACCCTATGTTTGCCACGAGCTCACCACATATCCTTCATCTCATACCATATACATCATCACCACTTGATCACTCTCACCATGGCCATCATCACAATTATCATATCACCATCCCAATCATCATCCTCACATGATCTCTCACCATAGCCATCATCACAATTATCATAATCACCATCCCAATCATCTTCCTCACATGATCACTCTCACCATAGCCATCATCACAATTATCATAATCACCATCCCAATCATAATCCTTACATGATCACTCTCCCCATAGTCATCCCCTCAATCATAATCACCACCACAATCATCGAATGATTACTCTCACCATAGCCATCATCATCCCAATCATCTTAGCTGCAGTGTGATCATTGTTCTGATGCACCCTATATCCATCATTTTCAGTGACTACACCTATGTATGCCAACAATCTCTATGGGCCACTTGAGTTCAAACACAATATAACATGGTGGAGGTGTCCCGCATCACTAGGCACCCTTTACCTATTTCACTAACTCTGGCCACATCTATACTTGAAATATAACAGGATATTATGCACAGTAATTCCAGTTACATTGTGATTGCTGTTAGACATTCAGCCCTCTAAGGATACATCTTTCCCTATCTACTGTTATACCCTGGGCCAATCCTTGTCTTGTTGGTCATTGGATGGTCCTAATATAATTACAGTGTACAGTCCTCTCATCTACCACAGTTCTTTATGTATGTTCATTACTTCCACAGCGCCTCTCTGTGCTGCTCAGTGCACCAACCATGTCTATAAGTCTGTTCTTGTTGTGTTGCTGTGCAGTTCATACATACCCAGTTTGGTCACTGTGGATCATTTTTGCCTCAGCCGTTGCCATGCATTTATAAATAAAGCTACCTGCATAATGTAATCTCTTTTAATAACCAAACCCACACTAATATACCATAAAAGAAGCATAATTGTTCTTCCTGTCATAGTAATTTAAATATACTCACATGGCACCACATATAAAACATTGCATGTTATATTCAATGCATCATTAACATAAATTTGGTTTTCCCCACCCTGCTGTCATCTTCATGCTTATAAATGATATTATTATTACATGGGAGTACACATCCTTGTAGCACCTAGCCTGGCTGCCTCCTTACAGATTTTCCTCTCCACTAGTATTAATTACAAGCCCATTTTCTATGGTGCTCCATATGCCTTCATGGCCTTTGTAGTTCTATCTATTCCTTACCATATATCAAACACTGTTGTGTTCAGGTCCCTACAGGTGCAGTGACTTTCCTTTTGTCAGAACAGGGGGCTCCTGGCTCCTAATACATTCACTGTTCATGGTTATGCCACCATCATCATGTGCCACGCCTTCAACATTCATTATAGGGATTATTTAAATGCATTATAAGAATCCAATCATAGTATTCACAACTGGAATTCTTCAACAACAGCCTGTCCAGCCTACCTCAAGCTCTTGTGGTCACAACAAAGTCACTCCCAGCCCACAACAACAGCGCGGTCTTCAGGTGATTTGTCACCGCCTCACCTTTAGAGATATTATTTAGAGGGCTGCAACTCCAGCCCAAGGGATAGAAGTGAGTCGCTCAGAGCCCGAGTAATCTAGAGCCTTCTCGAAGGACTGGTCATTAAGTCCATGGTTCCGTGGACACTGATGTGGCCCGCCTAATGCGGGGTCCACGGGGAACTCGGACAGAGTTACCACCCGTGTCGGATTGGGACACGTGTAGACCGGCAGAGGACAGACGGACTTGAGAGAGGCAACAGGGCCTGCCTTTGAGGGACTCTATAGATATCAATAGATATACATAGGCTAGATAGTTTGCTAGACTGTTGTATGATACCTATGTGTTTGATGTTAACTATCTGTGATATGTAATATAGCGCGGGTCTGTTTACCCACTGCGCCATAGAATATATTAGAACACAATAAATGTTCGATACCATCGTGAACGAAGTTATTGTTGCCTGTGTGAACCCGAGCTCAGTTACCTAGATAGGAGCAAGACGATGACAGGCTTTTTGGGGGATAGTTTTCCGGTTTTGGCATAAAATCTATTGTGAAATAACTATTAATTGCCATGTAAAATCACTAAATTAATTATATCACATTGATTTTTGTACCACAAATTGTTAACTTTGCAAGTTTATACATTAGTAGCTATCTAGCAATAAAATAGAATTATTCTGAGTCCCTCAGCAGTGTCTCAGCAGTGTCTCAGCAGTGTCTCAGTAGTGTCTCAGCAGTGCCTCAACAGTGTGCCTCATTATTGTGATTTTGTAAACTATTTTTGACATGACTGTGACATTTTTTGACTGTTACTAATGTTTTCTCACTCTACGAGCAGATTGTTCCGCGAATAGTGGCGCGTGCAACCTATGTAACCTTTCCAACAGTGGCGAGAGTACAAGACAGGCTTTTTGGGACAACATCGGCGAGTTCTGAGAATAAAAGCTAAGTTTCATATCATACCCATTGCAACTCTAAGCTGTGCTTCTCACCATCCATCAATGTATCATTTTGTTTCACATTGATTTGTTTGCATATTCATGACCTTATAACCAACATAACCTTGCATTTTGATGTACACCTTTAATAAGTAAGGGAGATACCTAAATTTTCCACTCCCCGACATTTTTTCTAAGGGATTCAACTTTATAAACAGTACCAACAAGTAAAACACAAAATGTCTAGCTTAGATAAATGCATTGAGCAAGGAATAAAATTAGGTTATAAAGAAGAGAAACTGTCAGAATGGGCACAGAAAACGCACGCAGAAAACATTGCCCGTGAAGAAAGAGCGATAGAACGAGAGGAAAAGAAATTGCAAATGGAGGCAGAAGAAAAGAAAATGCAAATGCAGGCAGAAGAAAAGAAAATGCAAATGGAAAAGAAGAAAATGCAATTGCAGGCTCAAGAGAAACAGATGGAGCTTGAGGCGGCGGCCAAACAAGCCCAATTGAATGCCGATACACAAATAAAACTAAAACAGATGGAGATTGAGTCGAACGCAGAAATATCTGTGAATAAACTAAAAAGCAAAGAAGAGGAACAAAAATATAACAAGTATAAAGGCCTCGTGAAGGCGTTCTGCTCAGGAGATTCCATCATCGCCTACTTGGAAAATTTTGAGTGTTTAATGTCCTACCATAAAATCATAAAATCAGATTGGGCATTTATTCTAATGAGAAACTTAGCTCTTGAACCTTTAAAAGTAATAGAGACAGTGCCACAGGAAATGCGAAAAGACTATGACTACTTAAAACAACGCATTCTCCAACATTTTTCTTTAGATACTGCAGGTTACCAACAACAATTTGCCAAATTATCTCCACAACCAAACCAAACATTTATAGATTATGTCAGCACAGTCCAAGACGTGTGTACAAAATGGATTAACTCGGCTAAAACTAACAACAGCCATGACAAACTTAAAGAGCTCATTATTATAGACAAAATAGTTAGCACCATCCCCACACCTTTTGCTAAGTTCTTAAAACAAATGGACTGTAAAAGTATTCAGGAAATCGAGTCCAAGGGGAATGCATTTTTCACAGCAAATAGAGACATTTTTCAGCTGAACATAAGTCACAACGATACAGCAGTAGCAGTAGTGAACACCAAATACTCTAAACAACCAGAGAGTAAATTTAAACCACGCTCAAACGTCAGTAAAGAAGTGAAATGCCAATATTGCAGTTTGAACCACGACAGTTACTCGATGTGCGATAAATCGCCTAACTATCCTCACCACCTCAAAATGATGGTGGAGAAGCAGAAGACTAAGCGCAATGCTTACCAGAGAGCGGTCAAATGTTTTTTTTGCCGGAGCTTTGGTCACTATAGTCGCTTTTGTGATGGCCGAAAGTTATTGAAACAGGCCAATGCTGCACTAGTGGAAACGTCGTCAGACGAAGAGATTGAATCACTGAATGAGTGTGATAATCAAAACGACAATGTAAGTGAGCTTGGAAATGCTGTACAAATTATTGACACCATTACAGACAGTAAGTGTAACACCTGTACGAAGTTCCAACTTGACACAACATTACTATGTGGCCACACTATCCCTATTTCAAATGAAACAGCCAACGCTGCTTTGTCATCTACAGGCAAGCTAGTTTTTTCAACAGGGTTTGTAAATAACAAAAAGTGCACATTAATTCGGGATTCCGGCGCAACGCTCTGTGGGATTAAGAAAACATTAATAGACACTAAAGACTACACAGACAAACATGTGACTTGTCGCACATTCTCAGGTACTATAGAGAAATACCCTCTTGCTCTGGTCGAAATTCGAACACCGTTCATATCAGGACAAGTATTGTGCGCTATCCTTGAAAATCCAGTCGCTGATATTATACTTGGGAATTTGCCCAACATACGAGCATGCTCTGAGAAGGAAATCAGAGAGTGGGGGCATAAAAACGGTATCCACCCCACAAACAGCGATGCTATAGAGAAACACCATTCATGCTTGTCTCAATCTGCCAAAAGACCAAGGGAGACAACCACTGAGGTAATTCAGAAAGAATTCACCGAGGTGTACAATGCAGGGGCGGTCGAATTTGTGAGCGATACGACCAAATTAAAACCTCGAATTGAGGATGCTACCGATCTACCAAGTACCAAGCCTGTAAATGTGCAACAAAGCACACAACACACAAATGCAATAACACGACAGACAACCCATAAAACCAACACTGACCAACTGCAGGAATCATTAGAAATAATAGCACCAAACGCAAATAACACTAATTTTGGGAACGAACAGAAAGCAGATCCTACTCTGTCACCATACTTTAAGTTAGTAGGACTAAAACCAAAACTAACAAAGAACGCATCGTGGACATTTAGGCTACAGAACAATATCTTAACTAGATTTTACACAACAAAGCAGACCACGATACAGCAAGTAGTGTTACCACAAGCACATCGAGACAAAGTTATAAAAATAGCCCATGACTCCCCTTTTGGAGGTCATATGGGGTATGAAAAGACCAGGGCTAGGGTCCTGACCCAGTTTTATTGGCCAAAGTTTTGCCAAGATATAAAAACCTTTTGTAGATCTTGTGATATATGTCAGAAACTGGTGAAAAAGGGAAAAAACCCTACAGCAGAAGTCCAATCAACGACAACTGCCTCGAGGCCTTTCCAAATCGTGGCAGTTGACCTAGTAGGTCCGTTGAATCACATTTCAAATAAAGGGAATAGATATATTTTTACTCTTGTGGATGTATGTACGAGATGGCCCGAAATGCTTCCATTAAGATCTATCTCCTCTAAGGATGTGACGGACATATTATTAAATATTTTCTCCCGTTTTGGCTTCCCGGAGAAAATAATTTCTGATAGAGGAACCCAGTTCATATCGAATGCCACCCAATCAGTAACTAAGTTACTAGGCATCAAGCAATGTTTCACCAGTCCCTATCGACCGGCCGCAAATGGTATCTGCGAGAAACTAAATGGGGACCTGAAACATATGCTATCTAAAGTGACAGCTGAAAATCCAGCCGATTGGGACATACTTCTCCCAACGGTGCTGTTCGCATATAGAGAAGTCCCGCAATCAAGTACAGGGTTCTCTCCCTTCGAATTGATGTATGGAGCGAACCCAAGAGGACCTCTCACCATTTATAAAGAGATCATATCACAACCTATAGATATCCAACTACCCATTTCTACCTATGATTTAGTCACTGACACCAGAGACAAAATCATACGTTCCTGTATATTGGCCAGAACATCACTACAGGAGAAAGGTTTTAAATACAGGCAGTACGCCAACAGAGGTGCAAATACAATTGTACTAAATCCAGGTCAGGATATTTTACTACTGCTACCTGACAAAAGAGATTTACTATCAACCTCTTGGCAGGGACCTTTTAAGATTATTAGAAGAATTTCGGAAGTTGATTACGAAATCTCTTTAAATGGAAAGTTGAAAATATTCCATGTAAATATGTTGAAACCATACTATGCTAGACAGGACATTGAGACAAGTGAACAGACGCAACGAACTGGTGACAGAGACGAAACGACAATTTCCCAACGGAATGACACTTCGACAAATGAAGCATCGTTAACGACACACTCTTACGACGACGAAAACGACGAAGACGTATTGACATTACCGACAATCTGTGATATCGTCAACGACGACAAATTTGACGACATATTGACAACGATTGATCTCGACGACGACGACAATGACATTGAAGACAATTTACAAACAGTAGCATCTGTGATAAATCAAACAGACGTGGACAATACTGAAATCCCTGTACCAATTATGACTGACGACGGGAGTATAAATGACATACATATCTCGGACACTGTGACACAACAACAGCGACAAGACATTTTGACTCTCCTTGACGAGTATAAATCTATCTTTTCGAACAAACCTGGACGCACTGATAAAATAACACATTCAATTGTGCTGACAGATCTGAGACCGGTCAAATGTAGACCATATTCTATTCCTCTTCATTACAGAGCAAATTTAGATAAAGAAATTTTAGATTTAGAGAAGAATGGCATAATTCAAAAATCGATGTCTCAATATTCTTCACCGATTGTCCTGGTGAAAAAGAAGGACCAGACAATCCGTTTGTGCATCGACTATAGAGTATTAAATACAAGAACCACAACGGATGCAGAGCCAATGAACAGCTGTGAAGATCTCATTTTAAATATGGCTCAATCATCCTTATTTTCCAAGACAGATTTAGCGAAAGGATATTGGCAAGTGCCACTACACCCTTCTTCTAGACATATAAAAGCATTCGCAACACCCCTCGGTTTGTACGAATGGCTGTATCTTCCATTTGGCCTGAAGAACGCACCGGCCACCTTTGTTAGATTAACAAGATTGCTATTACACGGAATTAAAGATGTGGTAGCCTACATTGATGATATATGCGTCCATTCTTCTGATATGACTTCTCACTTACTTACCCTCAAACAAGTCTTCAACCAAATCTCTCTTTTTGGACTTACTATCAAACCTTCCAAGGTTGAAGTAGGCTATACACAAATAGACTTCCTTGGTCATAGAAGTTCTGAAGGCAAATTGTTGACAGATGATAAAATTGTTTCTAAGATTCTTAATCTAGAAGTGCCTACCACAAAGAAACAAATTAGAAGTTTACTGGGTCTTATTAACTATTATTCTAAATTCATCCCACATTGGGCAGAACTCACCTCAGTCTTTTCTGATATGTTAACTAAAAATCATCCATCAAAAATTTGTAAAAGTACCAGCTTAGATGATGCAATGTGTAGATTGAAACATATTTTTTCTAATCCACCAGTCTTACGATTACCCAACATAAATTTACCCTTTATTTTGACCACAGATGCGAGCGCTATCGCAATAGGAGGCTGTTTAATGCAGGAAATGGATGGAGTGAGACACCCGATTCTCTACGTGAGCCGCAAACTAAAGAAGGCAGAGACACGGTATGCCAGAGTGGAATTGGAGGCTTTAAGCTTACTGTTTTGTATATTGAGATTATCTAAGTTCCTCTTGGGTAGTCACTTTGTGGTCCTCACGGACAGTTCGCCATTATTGGTCCTTAATCATGGGTCGCCTAAAAACCATCGGCTACAAAGATGGTGTCTTCTACTTCAAGATTTCGACTTCGAAATCCGCCATATCAAAGGCACCGACAACATTATGGCTGACCTATTATCACGGCAAACGAATGCGCCAGTAGAATGACTCTTAGCACATCGACCATTCGCCGTACTATAAACTGTGATACTTTTAGTCGGTTGCATATAACAGTGTAACTCTACACCAGCTAGAGAACTCTCAGTGATTATGTTACTTACGACACCCACGAACATGATACTTGAAGAGCTATACATTAAGAGCTATACTTTAAGAGCTATACTATCAAGTGCCCAAGCTCTAGAACGATTCCAGCAAGAAACGTTAACTGTGTGTCAACCAATAATATCAACCAGTGAACTGACTCTGAATACTGTAATAACATTGTATACGAGACATTGAGAACAATCCATACTTGCTGTTGCTACGAAACTTTGCAAACAGCCGAAACAGAACGACATCGACTACAACACTCAAGAGACAGCCATACTAACTTTAACATTCATGGCATAACACGCTAACAACAGGAGGACAACGCGCACATCATCGTTGGATTTAATTATTTAATTAGTTAATTACTAAATATGTATTATATTTGCATTAATAATGTATATAAAATGTGTTAACCTGTAATTTGTACATATTCTAAGTTAATATTACAGGCGGTGCTATTCATAGGCTAAAGAACCGTCCTATACAATTGTCTCTGTGTAAATTATAACCCATTTTTGAGTCATCGTACAAGAAGTACGTATTTTCTTAAAGGGCAAATATCGCCTAGTCCATTTTTTTCTAAGGGCAATAACGCTTACCTCAACTTTAATTATATATTTTAACCAAATACTATTTTGAATGAAAGGAGAGTGAATGACTGCGTGAATGGATTAAATGAGAGAACGATACACTTGGCGGACAAATTGTACGCAAAACGTATTTATTTTAATTTGTCTGCGTCTTTCATGTAAAATTGCATGACTTGTCTAAATTGTGAATACATGTTTAGTAGTTAGTTTAATATACTTAGCATGGTAGTTAGATTAATATACTTAGTTTAGCAGTTAGGATACATCTAAGCACCACTACTTGGAATGCCTGATCATGTATTTCATGATTGAGGTTATCCCAACTCGTGACGCTTGGACATAAGCCACACATTCAGCATACACTTTACACAAAACTTAAAACTCAACACTATCAATTTGAAATACAGTCACTTTATTAGAAACAGCAACTTATTAGTCAACACACTAACAAGCCAACAGGGACACATGTAGTCTGAGGGGGATAAAATAACAAGGTAACTACATATTTAGCATTATACAACATACGAGAGTAAAAGTGTATTGAAATGCACACACAGATCAAGATTTGAAGGTGTACTTAATTAGCCAGGACTTCGGTCTTGTTAATTCTCTTTAATACAGAGATTAATTGTCTTGGTACCAGTGGGGTACTATGAGAAGGGCGGGTTGTAAATACAACTACTAAAACGTCACGTAACTTCGGTCAGATAAGCATTTTTAAGGACACAGGAGACAGAGTCATCTCTTCACCAAATCAGAGAAGTGGTGTATGGGAGAATACATGAGTTTTAATGCCACTATGTAGGTTACCAGGTTACTGTCCACCAAACTACAAACGCCAACTTTATGTGATTCGGTGACAGAATTAGAACATATCTAATTACCCTATAACAAAACGTCATCAGGGGACAAGGGGGAATCCTGTCACCGCCTCACCTTTAGAGATATTATTTAGAGGGCTGCAACTCCAGCCCAAGGGATAGAAGTGAGTCGCTCAGAGCCCGAGTAATCTAGAGCCTTCTCGAAGGACTGGTCATTAAGTCCATGGTTCCGTGGACACTGATGTGGCCCGCCTAATGCGGGGTCCACGGGGAACTCGGACAGAGTTACCACCCGTGTCGGATTGGGACACGTGTAGACCGGCAGAGGACAGACGGACTTGAGAGAGGCAACAGGGCCTGCCTTTGAGGGACTCTATAGATATCAATAGATATATATATATACATAGGCTAGATAGTTTGCTAGACTGTTGTATGATACCTTTGTGTTTGATGTTAACTATCTGTGATATGTAATATAGCGCGGGTCTGTTTACCCACTGCGCCATAGAATATATTAGAACACAATAAATGTTCGATACCATCGTGAACGAAGTTATTGTTGCCTGTGTGAACCCGAGCTCAGTTACCTAGATAGGAGCAAGACGATGACATGATTGTTCGTCTCAACACAGGAGGGGCAATAGTATTCCCTACATCTCTTCCTACAGTCTCTCTGCCTTTCTACTTGTCTGAATTCTGCTAAGCTACTTGGACATTTGAGCGATCTCCTCTTGGGCACATAACTACAAATCTCCACCTATCTTCTCACATTTGGCAGGAGTCTGTCCTTCAAGGACCATGTGGAGACGGTTGTGACAAGGTCTCAAAAGGGACTCAATGCACTTAAAACTATGGCTGCAATGGACACAGAGCAGAGAATGCTTTTCACACTATACCAGCACTTGATCCTCTCAGTAATTGATTATGGACTAGGACTGCTCACTGTCTCAAAGAGTCAGCTGGTGAAATTAGAGCGCATACAGAACGAGGCGATGCGAGTCATTCTGAGATGCACCAGAGACACCCCAGTTGTGTGTATGCGTTACATCCTTGGTTTGCCGTCTGTTGCAGGTAGGCTGAAGGTGATGCAGGCGAAGGCATACCTCAGAGTAGCTGCAGACACAGATCACCCGTTGCATGAGGCGCTGGACGCCGTTAAGGGTCAGCGACTGATAAGAAGGAAATCATGGATGGCTCAGGCGGAGAATGCGATCAGGCAGGTACCAATGTAGGGGCGTGGTGTGATAATGATGGCGGGGAACAATGGGGTAACACCAATACATCTGGAACAAAACAAGCTGCAGAAGCTAGAGCTTTCTGACGCGGGCAGACTTGCTATTTGCCCCTTGGACAACATTAGGAGAGGAGAAGAGTGGGTCAGAGTGTCAGCGGAGCAGTCAGACTTGTGCAGAGTTATAATCACACTGAGCTGGGAGTGCAGGGAGTGGCCAGCATGGGCCACGGAAGTGGAAATCCAGCAACTAATTCAGGACAATGCTCACTCGGGTGATGTGATTATCTACACAGATGGGTCGGTGTTGGGAGGTAGGAGAAGTGCCTGAGGATTCTTAGCAAAAGCCAATGGTCGACGTTTGGTGCAGGAGAGCCTGGCATATGATACCACAACATCTAGCTTAAGAATGGAGGTGGAGGCGGTCAGTGCAGCTTTCCGCTGGATGAAGAATACGATACACACACACATCGTGATTGTAACTGACTCAGAAAGCACGCAGAGGAGAGTGAGGACAGGCAAGCTTCGGACAGAGTGGCTTGTTTCGCTTCGGAAGTCACGGGTGACAAGCATCGTCTGGATCTTTTCTCCGGGGCATGCTGGTGTGCTGGGGAATGAACAGGCGGACAGATTGGCTGGCTCGGCAAAACTTGGTGGAGTATTGATCCATGAGAAAGCAGATCTGGTTGCGACCTTGTCGGAGCACGTGTACACCTCGGAGTAGCAAATGGATCACCATGGTCTGGCAAGAGTGCGACAGCGAGGAGTGACGAGGGGATCTGGCCGACGATCAACGCTCAGAGGAAAGGCGAGACGGACATATAATCAGATTTCTACTGGTGCTATTAGTGTTGGAACTCTTCGCTGGCTGCTGAAGATGGAGACGGAGCGCTTATGGGAATGCCCCGAATGCTGTGATGTCGGTTCCTAAATCAATCAATCAATCAATCATTCTTGTTTACTTTTTAAACTTGCATTCAGCCATTTTGCAGAAGCCGGCGATCTTGCGCAGACCGTATGCGCAGTAGACAGTCAGGAAAGCTATACACTGCTATATTCTGCTGGGAATGTACTCCCAGGTTTTCCTAAATGCTAGCAACTTGAATTTAATGGTCACACTCAGGAATTAGTTAGTAATTAATTATACTTTACATATTGGAAGGGCAAAGCTCTGATTATTATTACACTTTGCCTATCATGCGAATGGCGGGTTCTTGGTTAACCCCGGACCTTCTCCTTCTGATAAAATTATTCAGTAGCATTGCAAATGTTGGCCAAAGAGAAGATGGGTGCAGGATGTGGTGGATGATCTCCAGATGGGTGTATCAGACCCGGGACATCTTGCTTATGATCGAGAGGTTGTCGGGAAGTTTGTTATGGAGCGAGGTTCTGCAAAGGACATGCTACTGAATGAATGAATGAATGAATTGCAAATGTTAACTTTTTCTTAGATTTAGAGCTAAGTATAGAGAATACACACCAGTCACAGCGATCAATACATTTGTAACATTGATGATCTTATCACTCAAGGTGGCATTTGCGCCATTTCTCAGTGGCTTTGGCTAATTTCACGTTTCGGGCTCTGGCTTCAAAATTTGGTTTGAAGAGGCCTCTTTCCTTCGCGCTCTTTCTCTTAACTCTTTCGCTACCGTGATCCCATCTATCGGCACGATGTCTTTCCCGAGATGGCAGTCCGCCGTTTTAGTGCCACAAAATGATCAGTGGTTTATTTCACATATTTCTGCTCCGTTTCGGAATTTTAAGTTACAGTAAACTAAAAAGTCGTACAGCCGAAAGATCTCTACGCCATTTTGGTGCGGTCATTCGTTTTATAATTTTGGATTCTTGTGAATTTTCAGTTTTAAGGTAGTGTTAATTTGTTTTTTCACAATGGAAACGCCCACCAGTTTGCGTCCACGTAGTATGACTTGAGATCAAGCTAGATTATTGTTTATAACTGTTTTAAACAATAGTGATTCCCTTATCAGTGAATATTTAGAAAGAATTTTTAGTTGTGTCTAAAGTTTTAGCACGTGGTGATAAAGAAAAACCAGTGAATGTTCGTCAACAGCTGAGTGTTTGACAACGAAGCACGAATGGCTGAAGTTTACGTCTGTCATTATTGCTATGGGACTTGATCCAAGACCATGTATCAAAGACTACTGGTGTACAAGTGCACATTTATATACTCCTTGGTATGCCACTGCCACTACGTTTCCCAGTAATCAATTAGAAAATTATAATATATTTATCACACCATGTTTCATGTATGTCAACCTGAGGGTACCCACACAAAAAAAAAAAAAAAAAAAAAAAAATTGATCCTCTTGTTGACATGATTCTGAAGAATATCCAGGAAGCATTTTACCCATTTGAAAATGTGTCCATTGATGAAATGATTATTTGGTGGAAGGGCTAAATAAAGCTAAAAAACAAACATGCATTGTTGTCTCTACAAAGTCTGTAGTTAGAACTGTTGAGAGTGGATTGCGAAAACCGCAAAGCAAGCCGAAGATGGTCTCCATGAAAATAACACGGCGATGAATGGCTGCGACAGAATGGACCAAATGGTTGGATATTATAATATCCATGATAGGAAAACCATTAAGTGGTGGAAGAAGATCTACTACTAGATCTTTGAAATTGCACAGATCAATGCTCACATCCTACATTCCATATGGCAAACAGAGAAAGGAGGATAAAAATTGTTATAGAAGGATTTCAAGTAAAGGAAAGTGCTCATCGCAAAGTAGCTCAGAGTATTCCTGAAAGTTTGACACTCTGCCTGCCGAAGAATTTCAGTCTGTTGCAGGAAATTATGCCGAAAGATTTACATGAGCCAAGCATTTAATTTAATGAATTATAATAGAAATAATATAATATAAATAATAGAATTTGTCGGTGTCAATAGAGACTGTGTTTTTTGTAGCACTCGAACTAAACGACACATATCATCTTTTGTTTGCTCCGGCTGCACTAATAGACCAGACTTGTGCGCCAAAGTTTGCTTTGCAGCCTATCACAAATAGACTGCCACATATAGTAAATAAAAACAAACAGACATGACAATTAAATGTAAATCTGCCAAGTGTTCTCCTAACTTTTGTCTGAAAAAAGAAAAATACATGATTCAGAATCTGCGGCAAAACTTCTTTTCGGATGATTGATTCGGAGCAATTGTATTTATAGTTTAGAAAAGTGTTGTTTGTGCAGTAAATTCAACAGGATTAGCAGTGATCAGGATATTGGATAACAACGCCCCCTTGGTAAGTACAATGTTTACATTATTTTTACCTACTTTTGTCCACATATTTTACAAATTATATTATTATTTTTATTTTATTTACAACCTAAAGCAGAAATTCTCCTACCAACATATTCCTTGTGCAATCCCCTTTATTTTGATATATAATACAACATTTCTGCTACAATTCTAACCATTTTCATAACATTATTGCGACATACACCAACTTCCAGATTGCGGCCATTAGTTTTTTTCATTTTTGTGACAAAGACATGGTTCAGAATATGCACCAAAACTTCCTTTTTGTTGATTTAAATGAGCAATACTGTTTATATTCTTGAAGACAAGTGGTGTTTGTTTGATTATTCAGTAAATTAAACATTATTAGCAGTATAGGAGTGTAGAAAACACATTCTAAGTGCAATGTTTACATTATTTTTACCTACTTTTGTCCAATTATTTTACAAATTATATTATTATATTTATTTTATTTACAACCTAAAGCAGAAATTCTCCTACCAACATATTCCTTGTGCAATCCCCTTTATTTTGATATATAATACAACATTTCTTCTACAATTTTAACCATTTTCATAACTTTACTGTGAGAGACCCCACCTTCCAGATTTCAGCCATTATTTTTTGTCATTTTTTGTTAAAAAGACATGGTTCAGAATATGAACCAAAACTTCTTTTTGGGTTACTTTAATGAGCAATACTGTTTATATTCTTGAAGACAATTGGTGTTTGTTTGATTATTCAGTAAATTAAACATGATTAGCAGTATAGGAGTGTAGAAAACACCTTATAAGTGCAGTTTTTAAAATAATTTTTACCTCTTTAATTTCAGTTGTTATTATTAAACCTCTCATTATTGTCATAATATTTGTAACCTATCAATTAATTATTAACCCTGTCATGTTCCTTGTGCAATCCTCTTTAATTTGATATGTAATACAATAGATCTGCTACCATCTTAACCATTTTAAAAGCATTATTGTAACACACCCCTAGTTCCAATTTTCTGCCATAAATTTCTGTTTGGTCACAGCCCAGTTTTTGTTTGGTAGTGAAAGAGTTAAATACCCCCCCCCCCCCCGGTATATTCCCGGGCCAGGATTCATTGCGCCCTCACGGGACGACCTCTGGCGGTCCCCCATCATCATCCTGTGCTCTGCAGAGGTATGTCCTCTGGAGTGTTCCATCGTTCCTTCTTAGGCGGCTACAACACTGTACAAGAACAAGGGCGATCGGAGCGACTGCAACAACTATAGGGGTATCTCACTTCTGTGTATTGTTGGAAAAGTGTTTGCCAGAATTGTTCTGCGCAGACTTCAAGTCCTAGGAGATCAAGTCTACCCCGAATCACAGTGTGGCTTTCGACAGAACCGGTCTACCATTGATATGCTATTCTCATTGCGACAAATGCCAGAAAAATGCCGTGAACAGAATCAACCACTGTTTATTGTCTTCATCGACACCACAAAGGCATTTGATTTGGTCAGTCGTGAGGGTCTGTTCAAGGCACTAAAGAAGACTGGCTGCCCACCAACTGTTCTGTCCATTGTGGAATCGTTCCACACAGGCATGAAGGGTGTAATCAAGTTTGATGGTGCAACTTCTGAAGAGTTTGAAATCAAGAGTGGAGTTAAGCAAGGTTGTGTACTAGCTCCCACCCTCTTTAGAATATACTTTTCACTTCTACTGAAATATGCCTTTCGTGATCAGGATGGTGGTATATACATTCACTTACAATCAGAAGGCGGCCTCTACAATGCTCAAAGATTGAAGGCCAAGACCAAAATTAGGAGGGTACTGATCAGAGAGTTGCTTTTTGCCGATGATGCTGCAGTTACGACCCACTCTGAGGAAGAATTACAATGTCTACTATTTGCATTCTCCAATGCTTGTTCTGAATTTGGTTTAACAATTAGCAAAACGAAGACACAGATTATGCCACAAGGTGCACATGGGGTACCATCAATCTTTATTGACGGCGCCGAACTAGAGATGGTAGACCATTTTACATATCTAGGATTAGTGGTAAATAGCAAATTATCCCTAGATCAGGAAATCAACATCCGGATTGGTAAGGCAGCAACAACAATGAACAGGTTAAGAAAAAGAGTCTGGGAGAACAGGAAACTTATTGCCAAAACAAAAGTCCTTGTCTATCAAGCCTGTGTCCTTAGTACTCTTCTTTATGGCAGTGAAACCTGGACAACTTACTCATACCAAGAGAAACGTTTAAACATCTTCCATATGCGGTGTCTGCGAAGAATACTTGGTATTAAGTGGCAAGACAAAATCACAAATACTGAAGTATTGGAAAGATCAGATTGTGTGACGGTGTATTCCATGCTCAGTCTTCGTAGACTTAGATGGATAGGACATCTTAGGAGGATGGATGATGGTAGAATACCAAAGGACATCTGTTTTGGTGAATTACAGATGAGTAAGAGATCTCAGGGCCAGCCTCTACTACGATACAAAGATGTGTGTAAGCGGGACATGGTTGATACAGGCATTGATAATGCACATTGGGTGCAAGTCGCTGTTGAACGTGTTGCATGGAGGGCAAACATCAGAAATGGAATAAAGACAAAGGAGAAAATTATTGCAGATAAGTCACACACCGAGCGTGTGAGACGTAAGATGGTGCATGATGGTGGAAATGACCACGTGTTCACATGCATCCACTGTGAACGAACATTTACAGAGCGAATTGACCTTATCAGTCACATTCGCTACCACCATGGGTAAAAGTTATTATGCCTTTTTGAAGCAAAAACTATCGTCTGTCAAGACGGCAAGGTGCCAATGGAGTTTGCCATTGATTTCCTTCTTAGCAGTGTTCACACTGGTCGATGACGGTAGCCACCAAACCCCCCCCCCCCCACCCCCCCAAAAAAAGTGATCCTCTGTCTACCGTTGTCGTGAAATCGGAGATCATAACCTACAACTATACAACTATCTGTTGGCTGCTCTTCACCTTCATTCACCACCTGCACACATGGCTTCACGTAACCCTGAAATGGGGGATAAACGGGTACTCTATCTTGCCTAAGGGTGTCCCGTAGGCTAGCGGAGGGAAAGAGTCACCTAACTTCTCCTTTGAAAGGAGACACACCTATCCTGCCCCCGTGATATGATCGAGACAAGGACACATAGCTGATCCACGACAGGTGATCGTGTGGGATGGCGAAACATGACCGCCCACGCTACCCGGCATGACACATGATGCTGTTGATGATTTGGAGTGGACCCCTTCACATTCAAACCTCTCTGACAGTTGAATTGTGTCTTGAAATAGCAAGTCTACCCTCGTTAGAAAGCTCTAGCCTCTGCAGCTTGTTTTGTTCCAGATGTATTGGTATTACCCCATTGTTCCCCGCCATCATTATCACGCCACGCCCCTACATTGGTATAATACTATAGTTAATAATATATATATATATAAATACAATAGTTAATCATTACTTTTACCAATAAAATGTGCCAGCTGCCAGCAAGCTGTTGCTTCCTCAAATATGACGGAAAACAATATGCAGCGAACATGTTGGTAAAACGAATGTCGGCTCAATTTGGAGCAACAGGAATAATGATCAACCTGGGAACCGTGATAGACTGAATCCGGACTAATGGCTGACAAAGTTCAGTGCAGTTTAATGAGCACATATTTACAAAGTCAACTTGCTATATCTGTCGGTGATTCCCTCGAAAGTGCCTGTTATTGCCAGGTCAGCATCCGAGCTATAGGATCACAAAATACTGAGATAAGTATATTACTGACCTGCATAACTAAAACCCGTTGTCGTGATTCAGATAACACGAAGTATCACCTTGAGGATGACCATTCTGTCCTTTCGTTGTTTCTCCTCTCGTCTAGATCGTGTCCTCCTTTCCTTCACACATAGGATACATATCCATGTCCCTTCTTGGTCCATCACTCAATTCATACTAGATACTAGCTCCAAACCACTCCAATTTATGCCACAGCCTTCAACATATGACTTCTCCTTTCATGTCCTTTTCCCCGTCTGTTTGTTGTCAAACAACGTCAATCTCTTGTTTACGTTGGTGCGCACTCGTGCCTATGCGTGCTTTAACCTATCGGGTTTTCCCGATCTTGTCTATCCATCATCATCATGTCTGAATACTATGTGGCACCAGCTAAACAAAAGATAAAAACTCTTATATAAGTTATGAATTAAAGGACGCTCGAATATACAGTATTATCTTCAAGGCCAGTTTTATTTGAGCCACAGTATGGTTGCCTTGTTTTGTTAAGTGGGGTAATTTTGTAGAGCAGTACAATAACTATTGAATAGAGTTGAAGTAGGGTTTCGATTATTCAAAAGGTGCTTCATTTACATTCATATGTTGTGTGAAGATGTTGAGACAAACATGAAAACGAGGTCAATCGGTACTTCTACATACCACAATACGGTGATCATTTCAACCAGTCAGGTGCCGTCTCCACAAGGAAAGTTGGCTGAACTGGATCTCCAATACTGTTTGTCTCTCGCCAAGATTGTACATTCTGTCAGACTGCTGTTCGTCCACCCCATTCTGTTGTCTTCCCATTCGCTTGGCCCCAACCTTACCCTGGTTTTATAAAAATGTTATGTCCTTTAACGTGGCCAAAATATTTCACTTGCCTATTTTTCATTTCATCAACTGCGCCTTTCCTATAAAAACTTAACAAATATGAAAGTATGATTCGTTTGTGCAGGTGACACTTTTAATTGATAAAAGTAGTGCTAAAAGTGCTTAAAGTAATTGTTTTGTTAAGTGGGGTGATTTTGTAGAGCAGTACAATAACTATTGAATAGAGTTGAAATAGGGTTTCGATTATTCAACAGGTGCTTCATTTACATTCATATGTTGTGTGAAGATGTTGAGACAAACATAAAAACGAGGTCAATCGGTACTTCTAAATACCACAATACGGTGATCATTTCAACCAGTCAGGTGCCGTCTCCACAAGGAAAGTTGGCTGAACTGGATCTCCAATACTGTTTGTCTCTCGCCAAGATTGTACATTCTGTCAGACTGCTGTTCATCCACCCCATGCTGTTGTCTTCCCATTCGCTTGGCCCCAACCTTACCCTGGTTTTATAAAAATGTTGTCCTTTAACGTGGCCAAAATATTTCACTTGCCTATTTTTCATTTCATCAACTGCGCCTTTCCTATAAAAACTGAACAAATATGAAAGTATGATTCGTTTGTGCAGGTGACACTTTTAATTGATAAAAGTAGTGCTAAGTCAGAGGCGTAGCCTCGTTATGAATGAGGGAAGCAAAGAGATAAACGACCCAGGGCAACATTTGCCACTACCACTAACAACTGTTTGAGCCAGCTAACAATTGTTACTTACAAGTATCACCTGCCGTGGCTAGGGAGCAATTATTACTTTCAAGTAGAGCAAGGAGATGTAGAAGGGAAAGAAGGAGGAGAACAAAAAAGAAGAAGAAGAAGAAGAAGAAGAAGAAGAAGAAGAAGAAGAAGAAGAAGAAGAAGAAGAAGAAGAAGAAGAAGAAGAAGAAGAAGAAGAAGAAGAAGAAGAAGAAGCAGCAGCAGCAGCTGAAGACGAAGAAGAAGAAGAAGAAGAAGAAGAAGAAGAAGAAGAAGAAGAAGAAGAAGAAGAAGAAGAAGAAGAAGAAGAAGAAGAAGAAGAAGAAGAAGAAGAAGAAGAAGAAGAAGAAGAAGAAGAAGAAGAAGAAGAAGAAGAAGAAGAAGAAGAAGAAGAAGAAGAAGAAGAAGAAGAAGAAGAAGAAGAAGAAGAAGAAGACGAAGAAGAAGACGAAGAAGAAGACGAAGACGACGACGAAGAAGAAGAAGAAGAAGAAGAAGAAGAAGAAGAAGAAGAAGAAGAAGAAGAAGAAGAAGAAGAAGAAGAAGAAGAAGAAGAAGAAGAAGAAGAAGAAGAAGCAGTAGCAGCAGCAGCAGCAAAAGAAGAAGAAGAAGAAGAAGAAGAAGAAGAAGAAGAAGAAGAAGAAGAAGAAGAAGAAGAAGAAGAAGAAGAAGAAGAAGAAGAAGAAGAAGAAGAAGACGAAGACGAAGACGAAGACGAAGACGAAGAAGAAAACGAAGAAGAAGACGAAGAAGAAGAAGAAGAAGAAGAAGAAGAAGAAGAAGAAGAAGAAGAAGAAGAAGAAGAAGAAGAAGAAGAAGCAGCAGCAGCAGCAACAGTAGCAGCAGCAGCAGCAGCAAAAGAAGAAGAAGAAGAAGAAGAAGAAGAAGAAGAAGAAGAAGAAGAAGAAGAACAACAACAACAACAACAACAACAACAACAACAACGCAACAACAACAATAACACGATTGAACGTTAATGAAGGAATTCTTTGGGAAATGAGAAATTAATTAAAAACTTTGGAAGTAGGACAATATTTATGATTGGCGGACCATTCACTACCTACTTTCCACGGGACTACGCCTCTGTAGTTAATACTACTGCACAATGAAACAACGAGAAGCATAACTTATGCAAATCAATACAGTGAGAATGTTATTGTGTGTGCTTACGTCTGTGTATGTGTATCTCTGGGATAGTTTTTGATTCGGTCATTCGATACTTATAGTCCATGTCGTATGGCGTTGGTAATCATGTCTGTCCACATCCTTCTGTCTCATGTGCCGTGAATAATTTATGATGGTAATGTTCCTCCCCACCAAAATTTCAAACTACACAGCATCTTCTCTCTTGTTCTCCCCCTGCCTCTCCTCCAGCTGTTACAACATACTCCAGCTTTTCCCTTCTATTGACACACTCAAAGAGTATGGACTGTCTTCTTCTGATGCACGGAACCAATTCTCTTTGTGAGTTAACTTCTTTCAAGATTCCTTCATTAACTTATTAAGTGTCAAAAGGATAATATACTGCCAAATGTGACCTCCCATTTGGGCAGAAGAACGATATATCGCCATACCAGGGTCATTGTGTTATTTGTTTTGAATGAAATAGTACATGAGGTTCTGGAGGCACCTGAAAATGGGTAAGTCACCAACAGCTGATGGTATCTCCAGTGAAATGATCAGGAACCTAGGAACAGAGGCCAAAGAAAAGCTGTTGCATATCTTCAATAACAGCCGGACCTTAGGCAGCGTTCTACAAGATTGGAGAGAAGCAAGCATTATATATATCGACCTCACAAAGGCATTTGATTTGGTCAGTCGTGAGGGTCTGTTCAAGGCACTAAAGAAGATTGGCTGCCCACCAACTCTTCTGTCCATTGTGGAATCGTTCCACACAGGCATGAAGGGTATAATCAAGTTTGATGGTGCAACTTCTGAAGAATTTGAAATCAAGAGTGGAGTTAAGCAAGGTTGTGTACTTGCTCCCACCCTCTTTGGAATATACTTTTCACTTCTACTGAAATATGCATTTCGTGATCAGGATGGTGGTATATACATTCACTCACGCTCAGATGGCGGCCTCTACAATGCTCAGAGATTGAAGGCTAAGACCAAAATTAGGAGGGTACTGATCAGAGAGTTGCTTTTTGCAGATGATGCTGCAGTTACGACCCACTCTGAGGAAGAATTACAATGTCTGCTGTCTGCGTTCTCCAATGCTTGTTCTGAATTTGGTTTGACAGTTGGCAGAAAGAGGACACAGATTGTATCACAGGGTGCACATGGGGTGCCATCGGTCTTTGTTGACGACGCTGAGCTGGAGATGGTGGACCATTTTGCATATCTAGGATCAGTGGTTAATAGCAAATTGTCCCTGGATCGGGAAATCAGCATCCGGATTGGTAGGGCAGCAACAACAGTGAACATGTTAAGAAAAGGAGTCTGGGAGAACAGGAAGCTTACTGCCAAAACGGAGGTCCTTGTCTATCAAGCCTGTGTCCTTGGTGCTCTTCTCTGTGGCGGTGAGGCCTGGACGGCTTACTCACGCCAAGAGAACAATTTAAACAGCTTTCGTATGCGGTGTTTGCGAGGAATTCTTGGTGTTGGGTGGCAAGACAGGATCACAGATACTGAAGTGTTGGAGGGATCGGGTTGTGTGACGGTTTGTTCCATGCTCGGTCTTCGTGGACTTGGATGGATGGGACATCTTGGGAGGATGGATGATGGTAGAATACCAGAGGATATCTTTTTTGGTGAGTTGCGGATGGGTGGGGGGTCTCAGGGTCGGCCTCTGCTGCGATGCGGGGATGTGTGTAGGCGGGACATGATTGATACAGGCGTTGATGGTGCACATTGGGAGCAAGTCGCCGCTGAACGTGTTGCATGGAGGGCAAATATCAGAAATGGAATAAAGTCAAAGGAGAAAATTATTGCAGAAAAGTCACACACACCAAGCGTTTGAGACGTAAGATGGTGCATGATGGTGGAAAAGACCACGTGTTCAGATGCACCCACTGTGAACGGACATTTACAGCGCAAATTGGCCTTATCAGTCACACTCGCTACCGCCATAGTTAAAAGTTATTATGCCTTTTTAAAGCACAAACTATCGTCTGTCAAGACGGCAAGGTGCCAATGGATATATATATATATATATATATATGTTGTTGCGAATCCCTTACGGGACGTTGCAGTCAACACCAGCATTTTTCAGCTGCTGTTGATGTACTAGGCAAGTGTTACGTTCAGTAGTTTGCCATTGATGTCTGAACGACCGGCTCCCATACCAGCACGTTATAACACAACGCGACACGGTCTACAATAATGATACCCCTCCTAAAATCAGGGAAAGATAGCTCCATTGCCTCCAGCTACAGACCAGTTAGCCTCACCAGCTAGTTAGTTAGTTAGTTAGTCACAGTTCCAACTTCACAGCAACGGGTCGTCCCCATTATGCTCCGTTCCTGTGCCAGTGAATATCACATAAAAAACGCCCCACTGCCCAATGTGAAAAGTGGAAAAGACAGGAGTCTCGACAAACAACAGCCCGCACAGATACACTGTGCGTAATGCCGCCGCCAGAATGTCAACACAATAGTCCCCCACGAAACATCCAGTTTATCTCTGATGGAATCGGCAGTCATTTTCCCATCTGGATGTTTCCTAGATGTTCACCCACACAGTCCACGAAAATACAGTTCATCGTCGATGGCAGTGGCAGTCAACCAGAAGCCCAGCAGCCATGCATTTCTGCATAAGGCAAAAACCGGTCAACTCTGGAACATAGCCAGCTGCCATCGCTCCGAACATGCAGTCACGTTCCAAAAACCCTCGGGCAGATTCAAAAGCATTTCACACGAAACTCACAGCTCACAGTGTCGCGCCACGCACTCACTCAGTAGCAGGGCGACGGAACCACCAGCTGTCTCTGCAAAACAATGGAGCGCATCATCAATCACAGACTGCAGTGGTACATTGAAAGTGAAAACATCCTTGTGCCACAGCAGGTTGGTTTTAGGTAGTGCTATTCTACGGAAGATCAGACAACCAACCTCTTTCAAGAAATTTAGGATGCATTCCAAGAGAAGAAACTGGTGCTTGCGGCATCGATAGATCTGAAGAAAACCTTTGACAAAGTCTGGAAAGGTCTGATGGAAGAATGTACAAATGGGCGAAAGCATACTTGCACAACAGAAGAGCCAGAGTACAGATAGACGGACTCAATAGCAAGAAAATACTACTGCGTCACTGCGTTCCTCAGGGCGGGGTCCTGTCCCCCATACTTTTTCCAATCTTCATCAATGATCTTATTATGCTATTCTACCACACGGAATTAAAGCGAAAATGTACGCTGATAACCTGGTTCTATGGAGCACAAATGAACATGTATAAGTGGCCACCAGATCGCTACAAAGAGCTGTAGATACATTTGTTGCATGGGAAATAGATGGTTTGTCAGCATAAACACTGACAAGTGCAGCACCACTCTATTTACCCTCTCTCCAAAACAAAAGGCAGGGATCATCCAGATAAATGGAACAACTCTAAGAGAAGAGAAAGAACCAACATACCTTGGAGTAACATTTGATGACAGACTGACATGGAGAAAGCACATTAACAAAGCAGTAGCAAAAGCCAGAAGGAAAATAGCCATCCTGAGAAAGCTAAGTGGAACCACATGGGGAGCCAGTGGAAAATACTTAGCAAAGTTTATCAACAGAGCATACAACCACATCTGGAATATGGGTCAACTGCTTGCTGTTCGGCATCAAAAACCACACTACAAGAGCTGGACAAGGTGCAAAATCAAGCACTTAGAGTCACCACAGGAGGGATGAGATCAACCCCTATAATGGAGACGGAGAAGATGGGAGGACACAAGCACAGAGCATGCAGAGATACGAAAATGCTAATACAAGCAGAAAAGTTCCTCAGCTTGCCAGGTCACTTTATGAAAAACAGATGTGAAAACCTAGCTATGGGGCGGTTGAAAAGAAGCAATTTTATCCATCAAGCCAAGAGACTCTGCAGAGAAACCACCGATCTGCCCACAGTTAGTATCCCCTTGAAAACTATTCCAGAGTGAACCCCATGGATAGAGGAACATAGACTATCACTACAAATCCAGACAAAAGTGAGAGGAATATTTGACAAGGAAGAACAGAACAGTGTGCAGCGCATAACAGCCACTCTCAGCTTCCTTGATGAAGAATACCCACAGGACCTCTGGATCCGAGTCTACACAGATCGGTCAGCACAAAATGCTGTTCGAAATGGAGGAGCAGGAGGGTACATAGAATAACGAGATAATACTAGAGACACGACCAGAGTACCAACAGGAAAGTACTGCCATAACTATGATGCTGAAGATAGCAACAGAAATTACTAGATATCAGCCATGGTACACAACCTGTGGTGTTGTTGACAGATGCAAAATCAGTACTCGAGGCGCTCCTGTCTGGGAAATTGCCAGTACTAAAGACATTACTTTCTGAACTTAGCAGTCAGTCAGCATAAGGTCACCATACAGTGGATACCATCCCACTGTGGAGTACCCGGAAACGAGAGAGCTGATTGATTAGCTAAGGAAGGAGCAAAAGAAGAACAGCCTGATGTGCCAGTCACATACCACCAAAAGAAAAGAATGATCAAATCAGTCAGAAAGCCACCAAAACCTGCTCAAGATGACTACCATGTTATGGACAGACCAGAATAAGTCATTATTCTGCACCTCAGAACAGGACACAATAGATTACGCAACCACATGTATACAAAATTCAAGATTGATGAAACAGCCTTTTGCACATGTGGATTGACCTCGCAGACAGCAGAGCACATACTCTAAGTCTGCCCAAACTACAACATATCTAGGCAAACCTTCTGGCCTAGAGAGACGACAGTGGAAGATAAAACTCCATGGACCACTGAATGAACTAAAAAAGACAGTTAAATTCATACAAGAGACAACATTGTAGTTATAGACATATTTCAAGTGAACATAAGAAGAATAATTGAAAGAAAGGTTTTGTGTTTAATTCTTTCTATACCAGTCTTCGCGTGATGTGCAGCCCGCTTTTCTGTGTTCCAAACAGCGCATCATGTGTTTTCTGACTTTTAACATCTGGTTTGGACATGATAACGAAACCTGGCTATCCCGTGGCAACTTCTACTCAATTTAGCCCCTTCTTGGACTGAAAGAGTTTATAAGTAAACTTGTTTAAATCTAAGCATGATCATCATATGTATCCTGCCACCTGCCATCAGCATTTATGTCTCTTGACAGATCTCGGTCTTTGGTATTCTGGATCAACTCTACTGATGATCTTCTTTCATGCCATCACCTCAGTCCATCCAGCATCATTTCTTTTGGTCTGCATCCTTTCCTAATGATCTTTCGAGCTATCACTTTGTTTTCCAATGTCTCATTTCTCATCACATAAACAAGTATAAGTGAATGATCCTGTTCACACTATGAGGCATGTTGGCTGTGTGCTGCAAGTATAATATTTTATTAGACCAATCAGCACTCAGTGGGGGTGTGGTCAATAATTTATTAGGCCTATCAGCACTCAGTGGGGGTGTGGTCAATATCATGCAGGCTGCCCTTACTTCCCGTGGACAGTTCCTGGCACTAATTTTGTTAACTGGGTCAACCTGGGAACCCATGATATAGATTGATAACTGCCCAACACATGCATCTTAATGTATGTTCTATCCAGCACCAATGTCTTTCCCTCACTTCTTGATTCACTCAAGCCTGGCTACTTCTCTCCCTGAGCTCCTATCCTGAGAATAGCATAATTATAGTGTGTTCACAAATGTCTGCCCTCATTCAGGTTCAATTTTTTAAGAATCTGTTGCATCATTATGCAATTTTTCCTGCCCATGGAATATGTCTTTGATAGGTCCAAAGGCAACTTAAATCATGGAAAGCAGCAAAATTTATTTGTTTTGGTGAAAATGTATTGAATTCACACTAACAAGCTTGTTTTACAGTAATGCAAGTCAATTCGGGTAACGACGCAAGGCTTCTGTTCCACTATGTGATATGCTTCTCATAAGGAATTCCTGTACACCACGGAGAATATTCATTATTGAACACTGATATTTCCATGTGAAGATGTAATACATTTCATAATATGCACTTTATCTCTGACCCATAAATTATATACCGCATATAAACAAACATTGAGATCTGTTATACAATCTTCAAAACAACAATTTGTTTCTTGTGTAAATAATTTTCCCTCAGTTGGTAACCAAGTTATGAATTTTTATACAGGGACAAACGTTTGTGAACACACTATAGTAAGTCCTTACTCTGGAACCCGCAAGGCAAATGAAAAAGAGGGAAACCTACAAACACAATGAATAGAATAAGAGACAGAGATAATGAATACTGGGAGCGGGTTGAGGGGCTATGCTTCATTAGGGATGAAGTATAGAGGAAGTAGAAGACACTTGCATCCATGCACAATCACCATTATCATGTGCCATGCCAATAAGCATGGGCGGTAATGTTTCGCCATCTCACACGTTCACCAGTCGTGGATCATCTCTGTGTTCTTGTCTTGACCATACCACATGGCCAAGCAAACCAGGTATTTACTTCTCTGCCTTCCCCTTGTTCTCTTCCCCTCAATCTTGCCAGTTGTCACCTAGTTCTCCAATTTATTTCTTCTCATGTGTCCAACAAATTGTGACTGTCTACGTCTAATTTCTCTAATCAGTTTACGGTTTTCAATTGTTTCTTGTAGGACTTGGTCAGTAGTTTTTCTGTCTGTCCATGGAATTCTTTGCATTTCCTCAGCCATTAGAAGTTTTTCAGCTTGTCTCTTCATTGTCCACACTTCGCATCCATACAAAAGTGCAAGTTCTATGTAGCCTTCCCCTTGTTCTCTTCCCCTCAATCTTGCCAGTTGTCGCCTAGTTCTCCAATTTATTTCTTCTCACTAGACGACTTGGCCCAGTTTCGCCCAGCTCCTGGCGGGGAGCGTCTCATTTAATTCATATACATTCAAATACATTTCTCTAAGCGCACAGAGTATGCGTTCCGCCCCTGCTCCCATTGCTCATCTGTTTCTGATGCTCCCGTTCCCGTTGCTCGTCTGTTTCTGATGCTCCCATTCCCGTTCCCGCGGGAGTGAGAACAATATCTGTACAAAATTTCATCTCAATCGGATGGACCGTTCGGGAACGCATAAAGGACACAGAAAGAACAAAAAAACAAATAGTAGAAGAGATGGAAATATGGTATATGGCCAAAATATTGGAAGAGAACTATCTTCATTCCAATAACTAAAAAGGGCAACCCGAAACTACTATACGTAACACCCAATAAATGTTGGGTTGACTGTGGCGTACTTCAAAGGATATGGAACTAACTTTCTCTCCTTCTCTCTTTCTTTTTCTGTCTGTCCATGGTATTCTTTGCACTTTCCTCAGACACCACAATTCCACAGCCATTAGAAGTTTTTCAGTTTGTCTCTTCATTGTCCACACTTCACATACAAAAGTACCAATTCTATATAGCACTTCAACACTCTTTTTCGTTGCAAATGAAATATTTTTATTGGTCAGTATGTTTTCCATCTTGCAAACGGCTACCTTTGCCATACATAATAGACCATACATAACAATACAGCAAGTGAACTATTCTCCAGATGAGCAATGGACCGTGCTGATATATTCAATGCCATCAGAGAGATGGGGGTAATTAAATGAATCAAGAGAGAATTGTGAGTCTATAACCTTGGCCAGACAGCAAGAAAATCAAGTCAGAGATGCTGTGGAGGGGATCTGAGCACTTATAGGACTGAATGGTTTGATGTGCAGTGAGGATAATCTGATGACTAACTAACTAACCAACTAACCAACAATTGTGCCTCAGCTAACGTTCTGTTTTTCATTATACTGCACTTGTAGCAAGAGTCCTTATACTGAACTCTAATCCTGAAACTGAAATCCTTATTTTGTTTTGTTGCATATCCTATTTACAGGACATCACTGTCAACACCAGCATTTTACCGCTGTTGTTGATGTCTTGGCAAGATTACGCTCAGCAGTTTGCCATTGCTTTCTGAGCGACCGGCTCACATACATCCGTAAATAACCTACGTGGTGCAATCCGCTACCAAATCTCGCGCAGCTGCGTTACCCTATGTGGATATACGGAATTAAGGAGAAAGTCAATAAACCTTTCGCCAGGGAGACTGGCCTGAAATCCTTATACTGAGCTATAAGCTCCAAAATTACTAATCTTATGGATGCTGGAAAATCTGGCCTTTCCTGTTAAAATGCAAGTAAGTATTACATTTCCATGACATTCCTATAATTGTCACCAAGCACAGAGAGCAGTTCACATTTTTAAAAAACAGTCAACAGGGTAGACTTCATTGCACCGGGTTTATCCCACATAGCTCGGTCTCTTTCCGCAGCGCGGAAAGCGTCGCACAAAGCAACAACTCCGTAGCACTAGCGATGACCCACAGGAGCCTCAGAAAAATTTCACTCGTGAACCGAAGGACGCAGCCTGGAATCAAACCCACAACCTTCGGAGCTCGAGTCATACTGCTTGACCACTTCACCACAGAGACTCCCAGTTTACATTAAAAAACTGACATCTACGTTAAATGTCACTGAATTTTAATCCATGATGGCTATCACAGATATCCAATTTCAAAGCATAACAGCTATTTCAAATACACTTCAGCTTTACAATACAATGGCTGACTTAGATGATGACATTCAATGTGAAAACATGACAGCTACATAAAACATTCATGTAATTTTCAAATATATCACAGTGACTTGTATTCAGTTATTATAATCAACAGTGACTATGTGTTTTAAATATTTCAGCCAATGTATAACTGATATATTCACTTCATATGATATGTAACTCTGCAGTATGCACCTGACGAGATGCCGCATAATATAGGAGGCAATAAATTGTGCAACCTATTGTCTATGGTTTCTGAGTGTAAATTCACATAAGGAATAAATTGTTTTGGATAACCAAACTAAATATTCCTGAAGAAGGAACCAGGTATGGATTTGTGATGCATCTTGTAGAACTGAATACACACAGGAACAGGTAGCGAGTCGTTCCCTCGCGTAGTCAACAGTGAACGTAGGAGTCAAACCCTCATCCGATCGAGCTCACGATATTATCAGCGCAACCTATAATGACACTAATGTGCCAGATATCCTGAGCATACGTTAATCTTTCTGAGTTAAACAAATATTTGTTTTTATGGGAGGTCAGCATGGCCGAATGAATAAGAACACTCTTAAACTTCTGGCGTGCTGATGGCGTGGTAGAGGGTTCAACCTCTACAGTTGGACTAAAATGTTGACTTATTGTCCTTGACTTGGGGACATAAATTACAAGTACCTCTGCAGTTGGAGTGGGTTCACCAGATGGCGAGGGACAGTGGACAGGGAAAGCTAATCCACATGCACATGTAGTCCAGTGCACTAGTAGTAGCATGTGTATGGACTACGCTTGAGTTCAAAGCTAGCGAACGCTCAAAAAGAAAATGTGTTTTTAAGCAACAATGAAGAGATGAGTAGAAAGAAAAAGCAGCGGCTGCAGCAGGATATAACAATATGAATTGGAAACAAATAGGTATATTAAACTCCTGCGAGAAGAAACGTACTAAACATCAACAACGTTGCACATACCTTTGTCAGAGTCTCACCCAGAGTTATAACGCGTTGTCTGCACCAACGCCCGACAATGCAACGCTGATCTATGATAAGCACTACAGCTATAACGCGGCGTTGTCAACAACGCCAGGCAATCAACGCTGAGCGATACTAAGCAGTCGGCGGTCAGCTGGAACACAGCGTGAACATTGAGGGGTCACGCGGGCTGACTCGAGCACAACTGTGGTGTGTGCTGAAAGTCCTGTATGACCGTTGGAGATCGCCTGTCTGTGTGACTTGTAAGTGGAGTGCATTGATGTGTTATTATATTGATGTATTGATTGCTTGCATTTATGATCTATTGGATATTGTGAATTGTGATTGCGCGAAGCTTGTATTGTTTCTGATGTGTGCAGTGCGCGAATAAATAGCGCAAATTATATTATCGTTTGTTAGCCTCGTGTTATTTGATAAGCATATTTAGTATCACACTTGTCAAGATACGAGCCATAATTCTTGCCCTAAGCAAGACTTTGACAAGTGCGAACGTGGGGTCTATGTTTTCATTAGATTTGAACCGTGAAATACGAAAAAATAGAGTGTTAAATAATTGTAAACATGGCGACTGTTGTCGAGTTTTTTTTGTGAATCAATTATTGGTATAAAGTGCGAGTTTTGAACAAATGCGAGCGTGTAGGTTATAATTTAATAGATAAATACCATCTTTCGAGTTAATTTATCGAAACTATAAGTGCGTTTTTGGACTTAGTAAATTTCAACCGAGTTATTGAAGTGAGAAAAACAAAATGGCGGCCATGTCCTTGAATGTCATTGAGTAGAAGTAGTGTTAGCGGAACGGTTGGAAAGTGTGAAAAGAGAGTTGTTGAGTGTGGTGATACGACTAACAACAATACTTGACGACATACAAACCTACAAAAACTTAAGTGACATTACATACACCACACACTTGCACATGTTCTAATTTCTCTTGCTCCAAAAATAACAGGTTGTTTGGTGTCATCTACACCTGTTCCTTGTAATCTTCGAAATTTTTTGGTCGACCTGAATTAAAAGCCAGTGTGGTTTCGGGCAGTACTGTTCAACCATTGTCCGACACATTGCCTCAGGAGTACTTAAGTATAAAATTTTTTTTTCTCTTCCTTATATTTTCGTTCAGCAGGCCTAAACATAAGCTGTAATATTAAGTCCTGTAAACTTTTGAACTTAAATTACTAACAACATTATTAATTTTGTGTCTATCTATTTCATCATACATATTGTTCATCATGTCTAGTTTAAACGAGTACATCGAAATGGGTTTAAAGATGAACCTTTCTGGTGAAGAGTTAAGGACCTGGAGTGAGAAAAGGTTTGCAGAATACCTCCTATTACAGGAAAAGATTAACGAACGTGATGAGAGAGCAGCCGAAAGATCTTTTAAGCAGGCAGAATCAGATACTGCTTTGAAACTTAAACAAGCAGAAACAGGGGCAGAAATAAGAAAAGCAGAAACAGAAGCAGAAATAAGAAAAGCTGAAATTGTAGCCCAATCTAAGAAAGAAGAGCTGGAAGTACAGCTAAAAATTGAACAGCTGAAAGCAGAAACTTCCAAAGAAAAGGAAGATAGAAAAGCTGACAAAGACCAGCCATATAAGAAATACCAAGGGCTGATTAAAAGTTACACCACAGGTGATTGCATAGCAGCTTTCACCTAAAATTTTGAATGTATTATGGATCATTACCAGATCCCAAAATCAGAATGGAGTATAATATACATGAGAAGTCTTTCTGGAGAACCTCTGAAAGTGATAGAGTCGATTCCAAATGACCTGAAGAAAGATTATCATTATATTAAGACAAAAATTATGTCTCATTTTCTGCTAGATGAAGCAGGCTACAGAGAACAGTTTGGTAAATTGTCTCCTAAATCAACACAAACGTTCTCTGATTACATCTTAGAAATACAGAATGTTTTTTCTAAGTGGCTGTCAGCAGCCAAAGTGAATGGTAATTTTGATAAATTGACAGATCTTATTTTGAGAGATGAAATTATCACATCTCTCCCACCTCCATTTTCGAAATTTCTATTAGAATGTCAGTGCGAAAGTGTACAACAGATTGAAAGTCGTGACTCAGGTAATTTTTCGGCCAATAAACAATGTTTCATTATTGGTCTGACTAGCACAGACTTTGTAGCAGCCGCTACATATGATAGAGCTAAGTCATTGCCCTACAACAAACAAAAGCCCTATAGACAATCTGCTGAACAGCTTAACAAATGCAAATATTGTCATTTGTCACACAACGAAACTGATATGTGTGACCAACATCCTGGTTACATGTCGTACTTACAAAACTACATAGCGAAAAAGACAAAGAAAGAAAGATATACAGACGTAACACCAAATGCTTCCATTGTAAGGCGTTCGGCCACTGGCGGAAAGATTGTAAAGCCAAAGCTATGTCCAGAAAGGCGAATGCAGCCATGATTGATAGTTCCTCATCAGAAGATGAAAGTGTAGAAGATCAAACTGTAAACGCAGCACATTCTATTGATGTGTTTCAACACGACAAATGTACTATCTGTGATCAATTTCATGAGGATGGCATTTTGACATGTGGCCATTCCATTCCTGTTACGAATGAGGAAGCCAATTTAGTAGTCAACTCCCAAGGTAAATTAAATATCCACCATGGGTATATTAACGGTAGAGCTGCCACCATTTTACGGGATAGCGGCAGTACCCTCACTGGCATTAAGAGAGACTATATCTTACCATCACAATATAGTGGTAAATATGTTACATGCAGAACTTTCTCGGGTAACATCGAGAGATACCCGCTTGCATGGGCATACATAAGTACACCATTCCTCACTGGAAAGGTCAAATGCGCAGAATTGACCAATCCTTGTTGCGATATCATTGGTAACCTTCCAGAGGTGAATGATATGCCACATGACGGTATTATATCCACTGTCACTTGTAACATTGATAATACCGTTTCACCACCATCACAAATCACCATTCATGATGTATTACCACCTGTAAATGAATGTATGTATGCCAATTCGGCAATGTCATCACAGGAATGTAGTTGTGTAAATGTAACATCAAGTTGTAATGTACATGATAACCTTGATATTACAAATGCAGTAACCAGATCTACTGCTCAAATGCAAGATCGAATCGATCAGACAGAGGCTTTACAGCTAATAAGCCCAGTTGTAACATCTCCTGAAACAACCCGTGAGAAATTTATAACAGCTCAAAAAGCTGATCGATCGTTGCATCCAAGGAGATCCACCATACGTCTGATTTCGGATTTTCACCTGTATTTCGCGATACGATGGATCTCCTTGTAAGGTATGTGCAACGTTGTTAATGTTTAGTATGTTTTTTCTCGCAGGAGTTTAATATACCTATTTGTTTCCAATTCATAAAGAGTTGAGAAAGATCATTCCCATCTATGATCGAACACAGCCCTTGTAGTTTAGTAGCAGACACAGTTGGGAAAGAAGACATAAAAACTAACATTGCAAAATGTCACAGAAGCGGCCACTCTTGAGTCTGCTGAATGACATTCAAGCAGTAATTTCCTCTATAACATCGCCTTCCAGGGATAATACTGATATTCCCTGGTGATTATTATTAAACCATATTTATCTTATATATAAAAAAGGATGTGCGTATCTCCGTATGTCCTTTATACGCTCGCGAACGGCCCATCCGATTGAGATGAAATTTTCTACACGCCTTCCTTTCATTCCAGAGATGCCAACTGTCGTAGTTTTTTTTTCTTCTTCCTCCTCCTCCCTCCTCCCCCTCCCAAAATACGTACGTCCAGGAAATGGTCTTCTACATAGACACTTCTCTCTGAGGTCCGCGATAACATCGGGAACGAGAACTTATATGACTACTTATATAAATTAAATGAGATGCTTCACACCAGGAGCTGGGCGATGTCGGGCCGGGTCAGACAGACAGACAGACAGACAGACAGATAGTCGGTAACGGGAACGGGAACTTATATGACTACTTATATGAATTAAATGAGATGCTCCCCACCAGGGTCTGGGCGAAGCCGGGCAGGGTCAGCTAGTATATTATAATTATTACATTGATATGCCTATCTTGTGATGGTATGCCTTTCTTTCGGCTAGTGTGAGTCTGGCTGGAGACATGAATCTCCATTGTTCTCTCCTTCACTGAGTGCTGACTGAACACAGTATGTGTGACGTCAAAGTTATAAGTTAGGTTGCTAATCATTGTCAGATGCCTTTTGGTCTGGGAAGGGAACAGATGGACTGTGTTCTGTAAAATCCTAGAAGATTCTTTCTCTGGAAGATTGACCAGTTCCGTGTAGGAGTTTTGTTCTATTAGTAGGGTAAACATATCTGATTCACTGCCAAACAAAAAAGTGGGTTTGGACCAAACAGAAATTGATGGCAGAAAATGGGAAGTAGGGGTATGTCACAGTAATGATCTAAAAATGGTAGCAATTATATTGTATTATATATCAAATTAAAGGAGATTGCACAAGGAACATGTTGGTATGGCTACTATTGCTATAAGTTAGAAATATAATAATAATATTATCGGATGTTGTAAAAAATAATTGAAGACAGGGGTGACAATTATTTAAAATTTCCAATTACGAAGGCACTACTTCTCAATCAATGATATTAATCCAATGAAATTTACTAAATAATGATAAATACACATTCTTTTCCACCAATATCACTAGAACAGCTCCATAAAACCAATAAAACACAATTAAAACATCCAATTTTGAAGCACATTATTTTTACACAAAATGGAACATGTCAGGAACACACGAGGCAGAGTTGTACTGAGAAACAATATATACACTATTTTCTATTTAGTTATGATTATTATTCTTTTGAATTTAATTATTTAAATACTCCTCAGTTCACTTGTGATAGGCAAAGCAAACTTAGGGGCACAAGTGTGGCCCATCAGAGCAAGTCTAATTCGACATATGCTTTCATATGATGATGAACTTTCACTATTAGTTTTGTTTTCCATTACGACTGCCTGCTAAATAATACTGCATGTGGTAGAATCTTTCACAAAGTCCTTTAAATTAGAATAACTATAATTCCCGGGAAGGTTAACCCGGTCAACAAATGCCCACAGAAGTCGGATGTGTCGGCCTAACGGCGCAAGAACGCAGCTCTGCTGTAAACAGGCACAGCGCAATCACATCCGAAAAAAAAACTCCGGATGAACGAAGAAGAAGAAGAATAACTATAATTGATGAAAATCTACGCGGTCTCGAACCAGAGGGCGTTGCCATTTCTAAAATAATAAAAACAAACAACTTAAACAAGCGTTTTGTCCAAAAAAAAACAACAACAAAATACAATGACACCACAAGTCAAGTCTGATAATGTCCGAAGGGCATATGTTTCCTGTGTGTACACTTTTATTTACCGGGTATTGAAATTGCAGAATATATGCAAAATGAAACATCAAATTGTCAACATTCTGTCAATAAAGTGGCACACGGCAGGCCAGTGTAGTTCTATTCTGTAAATAAAGTGGTGCACAGCAGTGAATCAGATATAATCTATCATCCTAGGTGGTTATCCAGATCTAAAATCCTTTTTCTTGTCAACAAACGAATAAATTAAAGTGCTGTCATTTCATTTCTGACCTGGCAGGTCAAAGTCAGTTAGGTCAGGTGGAAAAATGGCTAGAAGGCCTTTCAACATTCTGTTCTAATAGTTTTCTTTTGCTTTTTCGGACCTTGAAGATTGTAAGAGGTAGTCTATCGCAAGAACTCACTTTAAATCTAACGCTACAGGTGATTAGAAATCAATTGACTCCTTTCTCTGGGAGTTTAGTGAAATTAATCTTCTCATTATCCTGTGGTGTGCTGTAAACAGGAGCTTTCTATATACTCTGTTTTCTTGGGCTACTTTGGTATCTAATGTCATTATTTTGGGTATAACTTATTAAGAGGACTGGTTCTGAGGGGAGGAGGATGAATATGTATTTCTGTTTCGATCCTATGCAGGATTCATATCGAAGGCCAATGGTTGTGTGTCTTGGATCAACGTGGGAAAACTATCTCTTGTCAGAAGTAGTGGTGTCTGGTTGTGGCAGATCGTCCGTTGACCTGTTCTTTTCAATCTGAAGGAGGTCTTGAGTTGAATAATAGTGGATAATGAGGGGTGAGGATGAATGTCTGGGTATGGTCGGAAGTACTCCCCTGGTTCTCCTTTTGTCTGTTGCAGGATTCCCCCTTTTTCTATGATTCGATGTTTCAAACTCAATTAAATGATCAACAAGTGTACTATCAATGTGAGCCTAAAGCAGAACTTGTCAGCATACTCAGAAAATTACTATGAAGTGACTGTGTGAAGACTGTATCATGGGGAAGTGAAAGTCAACCTTCCTCTGTATACTTGTACATCATCATTTCAAGAGAGCGGAGACTGACGTGGTAATTCTGTTTCTCAGTTACTGCAGAGTTCAGACACCCACAAACATGCACTTATATAACATTCAACTTGATCCACCTCCTAATGATGACATTCACATCCAGACACCAATTCTAAATCAGACAGATTCTTTTCAAGGTCCATTTCAGTTATGATCGTCACTGTTATTCTCACTCTTGTCTAGTTGGTCTTTACTTAAATAGTATAGGTCTAATTTCAACAAGCTCTTTTGTTAATTCGCTGCACGAGTGGGACATTTATGAAGTGCTTGGTCTATCTTAAGTCTGATTCTGATCTTGTTATATGTGTCTGTCTAAGCTATCTGTCTGTTTCACACTTCTCTAATCCAAGTGCAACATTCCCCAAGGTGTAGATATTGTGTAAGCGTGTGTTTGAGAGTATGACGGATAGAGTAGGACACTTATCTTTCAAGTTATTTTGAGGAAATAGTCAACTGTCTAGGATTAGATCATTGAATCGCTTAGGATCCTGTGACACAAACAAAACAAGGTCTCTTATCAACACTTATCTTTCAAGTTATTTCTAGGAAATAGTCAACTGTCTGGGATTAGATCATTGAATCGCTTAGGATCCTGTGACACAAACAAAACAAGGTCTCTTATCAACACTTATCTCTTTTCTATCAAACAGAAAGCAAGTAGTATCACATAATAAATGTCTGTCTCATACCACTACCTTCAATATTGGAGTACCGCAAGGTTCTATTCTTGGCCCTCTATTGTTTGCCATATATATTAACGATCTACCTTTACATCTTTCGTCGTCCTGCGATCTATTTGCAGACGACTGTACAGTGTACACAAATGCTGAAAACTGTATTTTATTGGAGTCGTCTTTACAACAAGAATTAAATAATGTAGTTAGGTGGAGCTATTCAAACCGTATGCAAATTAACATCACTAAAACAAAATCAATGTTACTAACAACCAGACAAAGACTTCAAACTCTTAGCTCACACACATCACTTCAACTTCACATCGATAATATGCCAGTAGAAAGTGTAATTGAGCACAAAACATTAGGCATAATCATTGATAGAAACCTAAACTTTAATTCCCACGTTCAAGCGCTTATTAAACAAACAGCGAAAAAGGTCTACCAACTCGCCAAAATTAAAAACTTCCTTGATGAGGACACAAGGAAACTATTCTATACTTCTCATATACAGACACACTTTGACTACTGCTCTACAATCTGGGACGGTTGTTCTAATTCAAACACCAAGCGACTTTACTCACTCCAGAAATGGGCCATGAGTCTAATTTATAACAAACATTTATCTGACAATCCTAGCCTGTATAAACGCCTTCAGTTACTACCACTCCGCAAACGCCTGCTTTTCAATAAAGCTAAACTAATTCACAAAATCCTGCATCGGAATGCCCCAAATTACCTTTGGCCATTGTTTAAATATAATGCTAGACACAGTAAACGTTTAAATATATTACACATTCCGAAGCCTAGGATTGACTTATACAAAACAAGCTTAACGTACTCCGCAGCTCAGCTGTGGAACAATCTTCCACAAGAAATCAAAGACATCACCAATCCCTGTTCATATAATCGCAAATTACTCGAACACTATCTCAGTACGGATTATCTTCCCCCTTAATAATAGAGATAATAATAATAATAACAAAACCCTAGTATAACAGCCAGTCCCCTTTTGGTAGGCCAGTATATTCCACATGGCTAATAACAAGTGTCAGACCATTATCTAATTTTACTGTGTCGTGTAGTTTTGATGTTCGCATTTTGCCCATGCCTTTATAATGCATATCTTTTATATTGTTGCTGTTCTCTGTTAGCCTTGAATGATGTGTGAATGAAATAATGTATGAAAGAGAGTGATAGAAGGGCAGAATGTTAGACGGGTCTGCGTGCCCAATTCTTAACCCTTTGAAAATAAAGTTTGTTTGTTCGTTTGTTCGTTCATTATCTTTCAAGTTATTTCTAGGAAATAGTTAACTGTTTGGGATTAGATCATTGAATCGCTTAGGATCCTGTGACACAAACAAAACAAGGTCTCTTATCAACACTTATCTTTCAAGTTATTTCTAGGAAATAGTTAACTGTTTGGGATTAGATCATTGAATCGCTTAGGATCCTGTGACACAAACAAAACAAGGTAGGTGCATTATTAAATCTCAAGATAAAATATCCTGGGGAATTACAGAGTCAATTGCAATAAAACAATGCCATCATATTTGCACAGTAAAATGTAAAAAGCTATGTCATAATATTATAGTTAAAAAAATATTTACAAAAATGAGCCACGTACAAATTAATATGGTGTAAATAAGTAGCATGTTTACAGCAAAATGTAATACAGAAGTTAAGTAAAATATTCGTGCACATCATTAATATATATGAAAAAAATGGTGGAATAGTTCAGCAGTTAGAGATCTGCCATTGACTGGAGTAGGGCTGGTTTTATCCATGATGTTAAAAGTCTGGATTGTTACAAATTAACTACAACAGTGGAAAATAAACTATGCACAACTGTTAGTTAGTTGCATATACTGTACAGGACATAGGATAGCAGCCAACCCAAGTATATTTTGGCTGTTTGTGATTCCTGGACAAGTTTATGTGCAGTAGTTTGCCATTGATTTCTGAATGGCCGGCACCCATACCATTTTATAAAAATCAACATAAGGCAGTCTGTTACCAAATCGCCTGCAGCTGTGTTTCGAAAGCGGTGTCTGGGATTAAGAACTGCGTCCATAACCCCTTCACCACTGAGTGAACTAGCAAAGCCAGTTGAATTCATACAAGAGACAACATTGCAGTTAGAGACAAATTTCAAGCGAACGAAAGAAGAAGTTACAAATTAAGAAAAGGATGGCAAACTCCTCCTTGATTCTGGAGTAGCATATAGGATGTCTAGCCTTCTCTGATAATGGGAAAAAATTAGGAGGACCGCCATGCACGATGTGCATGTTAAAACTCTCTTGGAAGTTAAAAACAGAAAAAAAAAACATGCAGAATAATCTGTCACTCAGGCTACATTTTACATGAGAAAACCTACCCACACAATACTCAGCTCTGTGGTGAAGTGGATATGGATGCACTTCATAATTCCACATACTGTGTTTGAAACACAGCTGCGGGTGATATAGTAGCAGACAGCCTTGCATAAGTTTTTATAAAATGGTATGAGTGCCAGTCATTCAGAAAGCAATGGCAAACTACTGAACATAAACTTGCCATGAAATCACAAATAGCCAAAATATGCTGGGGCTGACTGTGACGTCCTGTAAAGGATATGAAACTAAGTTGTTTAACCCACACAAACATATACTGTATGAGTGATTCTTCTTTATCTTCACATTCATTGTTGTTCTAGTAATGTCTAAATAAGAAGTCAGGTTTCATAGATGTATGGTGTTGTATGCGAGACCTGCTGGATACTCCCAAATAGCTTTGTGTTTACGTTTGTCTCTGAGGGCCAATGCTCAGTCCACAAAAGACAATAAATGTTGTAGTCTTGAAAGAAATCTTTAGTTGTCTGTTGTGCTTCTGGTATACTACACACATTTGGATCTAGCCTATACAATTATTGTTGTACTTTTACAACTACTGCAATAGTTATACAATTACTGCAGCACTTATACAACTATTTCTTCATCTATTCAAGTACTTCAGTATTATAGTACTTTAACAAGTATTGTAGTATCTATAAAATCCCAGCACTTGAACAACTATTATAGCACTTATACAACTATTATAGTTGTATAATTGTATAATAGTTGTATAAGTGCTATAGTAGCACTTAATAATATACAACTATTGTAGTACTTATCTATAAAATCATGACAGTATTTAAAGACCTAATATAGTCCTTATACAACAATTGCAATACCTATTCAACCTTTTCAACACCTATACAACTTTTGCTATACCTATACAACTTCTGCTATATCTACATAACTGTTCCAATACCTATACATTTGCAATACAACTACTGCAGCATCTATTCCTTGGCTGGACATAGTTAGCAGGGAGTTGCCATGAAGCGTGACCAGCTAAGACCTACCCATGACCATAAATGCTTTGGAAAGAACGTTGGAAGGCACTTGTTTCTTCTGAAATGGTTGCTGTCCCCCACAGAAGATAATCATTAAACCTGAAATGAAGCCACAATGGTAGATTTTATATTCTGTTTTATTATAATTGTAGAAATCAGAAAGCTTAGATAGGTAAGGGCAATTGCAATAGACCATGCATCAATGGCTTAGGGGCTGATTTATGAGTTAAGTTGAATTAAGAACTGACATCACAGCACTCGTGACATTCCCATATGTGCTCTGCCCCCCACCTACAACAGCCAACAGATTATAGGTTTGTAAAGGCAGTTTTACAATCTCCAACATACTGGGTCGGAGATGTGAAATTAGCGACAAGCAATTTGGAAGAGGACCACTTTGATGTGATGTTAATGGTATGAGCACTGGTCATTCAGAAAGAAATGGCAAACTACTAAACACAAACATTATCTGGAAAATCACAAACAGGCAAACAATTTTGAAGTTGATTTACGAGTTGAGTCAAGAACCCGACATCACAGCACTCAAGACATTGCCATACGTGCTCTGTCCTCACCTACAACAGCTAGCGAAGAGTTAATTGTGAAGTCCTGTTAAGGTCGTGCAACTAACCTTCTTTAGTCGTTGACTGTGAATTAGGGGTTAGCGAACAGTTTCACAATTCCCTGGCATACAGCATCAAGGGTTCAAAAATCAACCCCAGGCAATTTGGATGCAGACTGCTTTGTGTAAGAGAGTCAGCCATTCAGAAAGCAATGGCAAACTACTGAAGATAACATTTGCTGAGTAAATCACAAAGAGCCAAGAGATAATATAGGTCTAGCTGCGTTTGCCCAATGTGCCTTGAAGTGTGTGAAATGATCTTTTACTTTGCTTTACATGCTGGCACAGTGGTTGGTGCACTTGTCAGCCTAGATGGTCTGAGTTCAATCCCCAAAAGGGGCAGGGTTATTTTCATCTAATCGCTACAGCTCTAGGGTCAAGTCAGGGTCATAGAAATGGATTCCAGGCAATAGTCTGGGAAGGGAAGGTGATAAGGAGAGGAACTGACCACACTACCTGAAGTATCATGGCCTAGAATATGTGAAGGCAGGTCAGCATGGCCGAATGGGTAAGAATGCGTGCTCTTAAACATCCGTTGTGCTGATGCCGAGGTAAGCGGTTAAACCTCTACACTGGACAGCTGGACTAAACTGATGACCTGTTGTCCTTGACTTGGGGACATAAATTACAAGTACTTCTGAAGTAAGAGTGGGTTTGCCTGATGGTGAGGGACACTGTTAATAGGGAAAGCTAATCCACGCGCAATATTCAGTCCATCACTACCATAAATAGTGTGTATGGACTATGCTCGAGTCCAATGCGAGCGCGCACACAAATAAAAATGTGAAGGTCAACCACCCCCCACCCCCCGATGGCAGCATCTGCTGTAGGACAACCTTGACCTATTGTCCAGGGAGTCTCAGTCCATCCATCATGTGCCATGCTGATAAGCGTGGGCGGTCATGTTTTGCCATCTCACTCGATCACCAGAGTCATGGATCAGCTCAGTGTTTCTGTCTTGACCATGCCATGTGACCAAGCCATCCAGGTATTTACTTCTTGGTCTTCCCCTTGTACTCTTTCCTTCGATCTTGCCAGTTGTCACCAAGTTCTCCAATTAATTTCTCTCATAACATGCCCAAAAAATTTTGACTGTCTACGTCTAATGTCTCTAATCAGTTTACAATCTTCATTTGTTTCTTGTAGGACTTGTTCATTGGTCTTTCTGGCTGTCCATGGTATTCTTTGCATTTTCCCCAGAAACCACATTTCCACAACCATCAGATGTTTTTCAGCTTGTCTGCTCATTGTCCATGCTTCACATCCATATAAAAGTACAGGTTCTATGTAGCACTTCAACACTCTTTTTCTCGTTTCAATTGATATCTTTTTATTGGTCAGTATGTTTTTCATCTTGCAAAAGGCTACCTTCGCCATGGCAATTCTTGTTCTAATCTCTTCAAGGCATCTCCCATCAGATGTTATGACTGTTCCGAGATAGCTGTACTGATTCACTTGTTTAAGAATATGCCCATTTACTTGTATATTACATTGTGGTATTCCTTCCTAAAGCCGACCATAATCTGTCTCTTCTTACAATTCAATTCTAACCCTAGTTGTTCACTGTGTGCAGCAACTGCATCTACTAAATTTTGCAGGTCCTGTTCATTGTCTACAATCAAGAATGTATCATCTGCATATCTAATGTTATTGATGTATTGTCTCGCAATGTTGATTCCTTCCGTATCTTCTACATTTCTGAAAATATTTTCACTGTACAGAGAAAAAAGATCTGGAGACATTACACATCCCTGTCTCACACCTCTCTTAATAGGCTGATATTGACCTACTTCATTATCAATTCTCATGGCAGCTTGTTGTTTCCAATATATGTTTTTTACAAGTCTAAGGTCTTTTCCATCAATTTGTAGATCTTCAAGCATCCTTATCATGTTGACATGTCTCACTTTATCGAAAGCCTTTGTGTAGTCAATAAAGCAAAGGTGTAGATCTTCGTTTACTTCTATAGAACGTTCAATTACTGTTCTCAGTATATACACAACATTTACTGTACCCTTGCCTTCTACAAACCCACATCGTTCCTCTCCTATTTCAGGTTGTATTTTATTCCTAACTCTTGGCATGATAATTCTCAGCAAGATCTTCATGATGTGACTCATTATACTAATTGTTCGATGTTGATCACATTCCAAGGCTCCTGATTTCTCAGTGTCAAACTGGTTACGCCACCTATCTCACACTTCAAAGGTTCTACGTGCCTCGTGCTCTGAAGGTTGCGGGTTTGATTCCAGTCTACATCATTTGACTCATGAGTGCAGATTCCTCAGAGACTCCTGGGGGTTGTCACTGGAGCTAAGGAGTTTGTGCTTAGTGTGACGCTTTCGGCAGGCAGCTCCGTAGAAAAAGACAGAGCCATATGGGATAAAACCTGGTGCAATGAAGTCAACCCTCTTACTGTTTAACCTCTTATCATATTTTTACTGAACAATCACAAAGCACAAAATGGGTACTGGAACATTTTTCAGAACAAACAGCAACCAAACATCAGATATTAACATATATAACATCAAAGATTCCCAAACCTGTCTGAACAGCCCATTCTCCATTATTCCAGTACGCCCAATTGTCCCAGGAGACAGTAAATCTGTGTTTGATCAGGTCCCCGGCTGTGACAGGGATACGGGTAAAATAGACCAGCTGTCTACGGGGCACGGGTAAAGACTGATTTGCCCAAGATATGTAACACTGGAGCACCTGAAAAAGCCCATGCCATGAAGTGTGATTATTTTAAGATAACTACCTTCATCATCATCATCATCAAGTGATGTGCCAGCTGGCGTAGGCATTCATGACTCTCCACAGATCTCAGTCTTTGGTTTTCTTGATCAACTCTTCTTCTTCTTCTTTTTCTTCTTCTTCTTCTTCAGCGTTCTGAGCCATTGAGGTTCTTTGCTGCAGATACAGTCCATCTCCATTCGTCTCTCTGGTTGACCTTCTCTTGCCAGTCATTGATTCCAAGTGCTTGTAGGTCTTCATATATATTATCTCTCCACCGTCTTCTAGGTCTACCTCGGGGTCAACTCTGCTGATGATATTCCTCCATGCCACTGTCTCAATCCATCCAGGCATCATTTCTCTTAGTCTGCCTCTCTTCCCCTTGATCTTTCCTGTTGTCACGATGTTCTCCAATGCCTTTCATCTCATCACATGACCAAAGAAAGCTGTATGTTTCTTTCCTATTGTTGTATGTAATGTTCTAGTTTCATTAGCCTCTTTCAAGCAATCGTTGCTAGTTACTTTGGCAGTCCAAGGAATTCTCAACATTCGTCTCACTACTACTTTATGTAATGTTAATATGATCAAATTCTTTCCTAATGTCTTGAACACAGCTACAAACTGTAGTCCTTCTCAACTTACAGTGTTTCTTCTTCTTCTTCTTCTACTGTGATCAATGTGAGCTGTACTTCTATAACATCATAGGTCACAAACAGGATGGTTTGCTTAAGGTCTTCACTGTTCCCTGAAAGTTTTTTTCTCGAAAGGTCGCTGTAGATGGCCAGATTTCCTCCCTGAGTTCGGCAAAGTCAGTGCGGTCTTGTAGAACATGCTTTGGGGTTTGTTTGAGTATTCCACATATAAAAGAGTTAGTGAGAATCATTCGATGGAGGTGTTCTCTGAGTCCACAATGTCCTGTTCTGAGTATGTTTGCTGTGCATTTCTGCCAAGCTCTTATCTACTGTCATGTTCTACTATGTAAGTGCTCTCGTAGATTGTTTAAGTAGTGTTCTTGCCGCCCTAAAGCTCTGAGTGGACAAGGCTCCTCGAGGTTCCTCTAGTACTAGATATAAACACTTATGACAATAACAAATTTCATTCCACAAAAAACTACTGAAATGTCAGGAAATGTCACTAACTGCAGCTTTTTTGGTGTGCCATTAATACTGAGGTTGAGCTTGAACAAAGAGGTGGAGAAGGAAGAAGAAGAAGGAGAAGAAGAAGCAGGAGGACAAGGACAAGAAGAAGAAGAAGAAGAAGAAGAAGAAGAAGAAGAAGAAGAAGAAGAAGAAGAAGAAGAAGAAGAAGAAGAAGAAGAAGAAGAAGAAGAAGAAGAAGAAGAAGAAGAAGAAGGACATATAATAACAGATAATAGTAGAAGTAAACATGAAATAAGGAATACAAAAGAAACCACGACAAACGCAATAAAATTAACCTATAATGCAGGCTCGTGTCGTGTTTGCCTGCATAATATTCCATAAAAAACAGACTGGAAAATTGTTCCATGAACCATAAAAACCAGACTAGAAAAATTGTCCATACACCATAGAAATCAGACTGGACAAATGTTCCATAAATCATACCGGGAAAAATGTTCCATAATCCATGAAAACCAGACTGTAGTGAAAAGTTGAAGATAGCGAGCAGTAGGACAGTGAAACAAATGGAAAGAGAACATGACGACATGGACAAAAGGAGTCTACCAGAACATACTACCAGAATTAGAAACAACTCTGCATTTTAGGTCCTGTAGAGATAACATTTTCGCTGTGGAGACAGTGCTTGATTTGACTAGATTTCACAATGTCATTTCAACTATGCTCAGTAAATGTATACATCTGTGTGTTCTGTGCATCTGTCATTATCATTATGTGCCCTGACTAATGTCTTAGGCTTACATGTATATTCACTGATTAAGTTCTTGGCTTAGCTTTTCACAGATTTCAGTTTTTGGCTTAGGCCTTCACATATCATCACAGATTTCAGTTCTGGCCTTAGCCTTCACGTATCTTCCCAGATTTCAGTCCTGGCCTTAGCCTTCACGTATCTTCACAGATTTTAGTTCTCGGTGTTCTGGATTAATTCTGTTGATGATTATATTCCTCTATGCCATCACTTTAGGTCATCCGGCACAATTTCTCTTGGTTTGACTCTATCTCTTCTATTACTGATCTTTCCAACTGTTATATTTTTCAATGCTTCTGTTCCCATTACATGTCCAACGGACATTGTTTTTTCGTATATAGTTGCATATAAGGTTCTGCTTTCATAAGCCAATCATTAGCAATCGTGTTTAGTTACTCTGGCAGTTCCAGATTTACTGCCATACAGCAAAACAGGTTCTGTATAACATTTCATTACTCTCTGGTTTGTGTGCCAAGCATGTAAAATTAATTCAGTTGCAACAACCAGGGTGTGATGTGTTGCAAAGAAAAAAAAACACTTTCTTTTAAGATCCCACAATCTCTGTAAAATAAAACAGAAAAGAAGGATACTTCTTCACAAGAAAACACTGTTTAAAAATAAGAAAACACTTTTTAATAAGAAGACATTCTAAATAATAAGACATTATTAATAAGAAGACATTTTAAATAAGAAGACACTCAATAAAAACAACACTTTTTAAACCAGAAAACAATTTTTCATTAGAAGACACATTTCAATATGAAACACTTAAAAATAATAAAACATCTTTTATCAAGAAAACACCTACCTCATCAGCATCAACACCTCCAATATTTTTAAGGAGAACAGTGACTGTGAGGTTCTCGTGCGGCTTCAGAACTACATCACTCAAGCTCATATTCGTATACAAGAACTGAGAGTAGGATAATCCATATCCAAATGGATACAGTGGGTCTGTTGTCATGTATCGATATGTCCTGCCTTCCATGGAGTAGTTTACCATTGGAGGAATCTGGAACAGAAAACAACATATATATATATATATATATATATATATATATATATATATATATATATATATATAAGCACAGAAGTCACAAACGATATGTTACACAATTTATTGCCTGGCATATCATCAGGTGCATACTGCTCACAAGACAGGAACAAATACATTTTAAAAACCTGTTGTATGAAATAATAGTAGGCACTAAATACCCCGCGAACTGAGATAGCACAGTAGCTTGTGCAACATATTGTTTGGGGCTTCTGTCTTTAAATTCACTAAAGGAATACACTGTTTTAAAGATATATCATCATCCAGTGCCTTACTGGCTTGCGTGAGCAATCATGCCTCTCTACAACTCGTGATCTCCGACGTCATGGACCAATTTGTGTGTTGACTTCTTTCCATACCATAACACAAGACTGTCAAGAATTTTCTCACGCTGTCTTCTTCTATCTCTCTTTCCACAAATCTTTCTGGCTTTCACATGTTCCAGTTTTTGTCTTCTCATAATGTGGGCAAAACATGATAACTGCTTCTTTCTGATGTTTGTGACAAGTTGTCTTTGCACCTTATCTTCCAGCAAAATGTCCAGAATGCTATTTTTAGCTGTCCAATGAATTTTCAGCATTTTTCTATAAAACCACATCTAGGGATTCAACGACCACTTAAAGGGATTTTTTCACCTGTTTACTAATTGTCCAGGATTGGTAGCCGTATTAAAAGTGGCTCAATGTAACAGAATATAATTAACAATGTTTAGTAATATATATATATCAGTATAAATAGTCATATATTTCTGTGTAATTTTAAAAGATTATTACCTCATTTCGACCCAACTGAATAGTAATATATATAGTACATATATACATATAGTAAAATGGATAGATAAAACAAAAGAAAACAAACAAGCAAACAACACAGGTCCCTTAGGAGTAGCCTACTGTGGGTATGTGAAGTGTTAGTACCATCACATATTTGTAGGCTTGAGTGCTCGGAGGAATTGGTGGTCAGGCTTTTTCTCCTGTAGCAAGCAAGAGCTGGCACTGAGCCCTTGTCCACTCTGCTCAAGCATAACATCCTAACTGTTACACTAACTTGCAAGCTGGGGTATATAGTAAGAAAGTCAACAAAGAACCCTTTTACACAGGGTATGTGTTGCTACACCCATAATTGTATACACCAACCAGCACTCGGTGGGTCATGTGTTCGGTATCATGCCTGCCTCTTTTTCTTCCCAAAATATTTCTTTGTATATATTTTAAGCTGGGTTAACCCAGTCACATTTTAAAATCTGAATCCGCCGTGATGTAGATCAAATCTATGACCATCGGACCAACAGGCTAGCCACCATGCCACCTCTGTTCCCGTGATATTTAATGCCTACTATTATTTAATACAGTGGGTTTTTTAAAATATATTTGTTTGTGTCTTTTGAGCAATTTTATTTTTATGTAGTGCTTTTTATTGTCTTCACAGGGATATGTTGTCTTACAAAGTAAATATATCTTCTTCTTTTTCTTTCATTCGTTTGAAATTGATTGTCTCTATCTGCAATGTTCACTCGTTTAAACTTCAGTCTATTTTAGTTCACTCAGTGGTCCATTGAGTTTATCTTCCACTGTTGTTTCTCAAGGCCAGAAGGTTTGCCTAGATATGTTGTATTCAGAACAGCCTTGGAGTATATGATCTGGTGTCTGGGGTGCAGACATGGATGCACATGGCTGATTCGCCAATCTTGAATTTTGCAAACATGTGATTGTATAATTGATTATGTCCTGTTCTCAGACCCAGAATAATGATTTGTTCTGGTCTGCCAATAAAGTGGTAATCTGAATAACGACGACACAAACAGTAGATTGCACGATTTATTGCCTGGCATGTTTTGCTGCATCTCGTCAGGTACATACTGCTGAATTCACACAACGTAAAGCAAAATAACTAGATAAATCCTTCAAGCTGAAATATACACATGTTCGCACAGTAATGTCAATTGTCTACCACAGCAATTTTAAACTGACTAACATGTCTTTCTGTTTGCACAAAACTGGCTTGTGTAGATTAATCATTATTGCTTCTGCAAACTTTAACAAGCGAGTAGTTTGTGTGTTAAACAACACGCAAAAGGCCCTATCTCTATCTATCACATGGCCACTTTCCAGCATATGCCTAGTAATCCAGGCAATAAATCATGCAATCTATTGTTTGTGTCTTTGTTATTCAAATTCACTATGGGAAAACATTGTTTTGAATTTCTGAAAGTGGTAATCATCCTGTGCTGGTTGGTGGCTTTCTGATTGATTTGATGGCAAATACATCGATTGATTTGATAGGGAACAGGGAGTCACAGATAGTTGGAATTTGCACACACTAGAAGTGTGGATACGTCAGACACCAAGCGTGTGAGACATCAGATGGTGCGTGATGGTGGAAATGACCATTTACTGCGAGAATTGGTCTGATAAGTCACATTCGCTACCGCTATAGGGTGCAGTTATTATGCCTTTTTTTAAAACACAATGTAACAAACTATCGGTTGCCGGGAAGGTTAACCCGGTCAACAAACGCCTGCAGAAGTCGGATGTGTCTGCCTAACGGCACAAGAACGCAGCTCTGCTGTAAACAGGCACAACGCAGTCATATTTTTAAAAAAAATCCGGATGAACGCAGAAGAAGAAACTATCGGTTGTCAAGTTGGCAAGGTGCCAATGAGTCAAGTACCATCATCATCATGTGCCATGTCAATAATTCTAGGCAGTTATGATTTGCCATCTCACACAATCACCACTTTTGTGGATCAGCTCTGAGTCAAGTATCAAAGTTCCTATTATAAAGCTAGACCACATTGCGCTGGTTTTCATTCAATGGTATGAGTGCTGCTCATTCAGAAAGCAATGGCAAACTACTGAATGTAAACTTGCCAGGAAATCACAAACAGCCAAAATTGCTGGGATTGACTGCGGAGTCATCTAAAGGATATGTAAGTTAATTTTATTATTAATCTTTTAAGGATATAATCTTAGCTACATATTTTTGAATTGCGAGGACAATAACTTCAAATGATGTAAATCTAACCAAATCTTGCCTAAAAAAGTTAGTTGCATATCCTTTACAGGATTTCACAGTCAACCCCAGAATCTTTTGGCAAGTTTACGTTCAGTAGTTTGCCATTGCTTTCTGAACGAGCAGCACACATACCACTGCATGAAAACCAATGCAAGGCAGCTTGCTGCCAAATTGCCCGCGTTTCGAATGCGGTATGCATGATTGTGAATCGTGTTCATAACCTCTTCGCCACAAAGCTAGCTGGCTGGCTCAGGATAAATCATTGTCAAAAACTGCTAACATATTCTGTCTTGAACCAACCTGCCAATCAAACCTGGGCCATGTCATGGGCAGTCTGCCTGCAGGGCTACTATTCCCTCCTTTGTTGGTCAGTACTGCAGCCAGGGCAAGTCCTGTAGCCTGAGCTGGGAAGAAGCACTCCATAATGGCACTAACACCATCTGACTCATCAAATACAGAGATATTTAGAGGCCCAGCATTCAACAGCAGCAGGATGATGCTGGCATTTGGATCTGTAAACAGATGTGATGATCTTTTAAATGTGGAATGTGAGTCTTCCCAAAAAAACATGCTACAAAAATGGGACTTAGCTTGAAAATGTGAGTCTTTGTATCTTTCTCCTCAGACAAAAATGCACATGCATTACCTGGCTTTCTAACTGAACACAAACATCAGTGTGCATGCCCAACAATCATAAGGGGTAGACTGGAAGTAACATAGTAAAGGAAGTGTAAGGAAAGGAAACACACACCAAAAAAAAAGGTGAAGAGAGGTCAATCCAGATAGAAAAAGCAGTTATTGGATAATCAATCACTTGGAAACAGAAGTCATTTCAGCTCGTTTCATAATTTGGTTCATGAGTGATGTGTTCATGATGGGTCTGGCTCTTTTCTTGTCAGTTGTGGTGTTGACTGAGATTGGCATCATGTTTGCAAGATGATTGACTGTGGATTGCTATGTCTTTATGCAGAACTATTTAGCTCATCTCAATGTGATGACTGAATACAACATAGCAATTTCGTTAGACTCAACTGAATTGTTAAATGTAATCTTTAATTGCCTGTCCAAGGTGACTTGTTAAGCCTACCTGTCAACTAATTAGAATGAACCCAGGAGATAAGCATTCAACCAGACAGCACCTCCCCATGTCTTTGCTTGATGTAAGTCAAGAACTACACAACAGAGGCTCTTGTTTAGCCCTGGTGGCTCAACTTCGGGTGTGAATATTTTGTAATTGTTTTCTTTGTCTTTGCTTGCTTTGAACTCAAGCGTAGTCCGCACAAGTGTTACTACTTCTAGTGCACTTGACTGATTTTTGCGTGTGGACTAGCTTTCCCTGTTACCAGTGTCCCTCGCCATCAGGTGAACCCACTCTGACTTCTGAGGTACTTGTGTTTACGTTCCTAAGTCATGGACGAGTCGTCACCATTTTAATCCAGGGGGTTGAATCTGCTACCTCAGCATCAGTACACTGGAAGTTTTAGTTTTAAGAGCAAGCATTCTTATCCATTTGATCTGGCTGAATGCCTTCATAACAATAAAACCCAAGTTTACTTACTAAATGAAATTGTGTCCAATAAAAGCCTGTGTTGCTGTCCTGGGAGATTCACATCAGCCCTGTCTGTGTCCTCTGACTCTAGCACTTGCCCTGGAAGAACACATCATGAGTTACTGGACATGAGTTACTGGACATGTGTTACTGGACATGAGTTACTGGACATGTGTTACTGGACATGAGTTACTGGACATGAGTTACTGGACATGTGTTACTGGACATGAGTTACTGGACATGAGTTACTGGACATGAGTTACTGGACATGAGTTACTGGATATGTTGTTACTGGACATGAGTTACTGGACATGAGTTATGGACGTGACTTACTGGACATGAGTTACTGGACATGAGTTACTGGACTTGAGTTACTAGACATGAGTTACTGGACATGAGTTACTGGACATAAGTTACTGGGCATGACTTACTGGACATAAGTTACTAGACATGAGTTACTGGACAGGCATTACTGGACTTGAGTTACTGGCCATGAGTTACTGGACGTGTGTTACTGGACATGAGTTACTGGACATGAGTTACTGGACATGTGTTACTGGACATGAGTTACTGGACATGAGTTACTGGAGATGAGTTACTGGATATGTTGTTACTGGACATGAGTTACTGGACATGAGTTATGGACATGACTTACTGGACATGAGTTACTGGACATGAGTTACTGGACAGGCATTACTGGACTTGAGTTACTAGACATGAGTTACTGGACATGACTTACTGGACATAAGTTACTAGACATGAGTTACTGGACAGGCATTACTGGACTTGAGTTACTGGCCATGAGTTACTGGACATGAGTTACTGGACATGAGTTACTGGACATGTGTTACTGGACAAGAGTTACTGGACATGAGTTACTGGAAATGAGTTACTGGACATGAGTTACTAGACGTGACTTACTGGACATGACTTACTGGACATAAGTTACTAGACATGAGTTACTGGACAGGCATTACTGGACTTGAGTTACTGGCCATAAGTTACTAGACATGAGTGTGTTACTGGACATGAGTTACTGGACATGTTGTTACTGGACATGTTACTGGGCATGAGTTACTGGACATGAGTTACTGGTCATGACTTACTGGACATGAGTTACTGGACAGGCATTTGCATGATGACACAGATAGTGAGAACAAGAGTGGTCAAGTGCTATCATCATCATGTGCCATGCCGATAAGTGTGGGCAGTCATGTTTCACCATCTTACATGATCACCAGTCTCTGATCAACTCTTTGTTCTTGTCCCAACCATGTTAAGTGGCCAAGCCATCCAGATATTTACTTCTCTGCCTTCCCCTTTTCCCTTTAATTTTACCAGTTGTCACCAAGTTCTTTAGTTTATTTCTTCTCATAACGTACCCAACAAATCTTGGTGGTCTACGTCTAATTTTTCTAATCAGCTTACGGTTTTCATTTGTTTCTTGTAGGACTTGCTCATTGGTTTTTCTGCCTGACCATGGTATTCTTTCACCGCCCAAGATTATCGACATGGCACATGATGAAAGTATGATCAGAGAATCAACTCACTGTAACTGGACACATTCATCTAATGCCATGGTCCCAGTGTGTGGGTCAATATGTCCCCAAGTATTTTACCAAGTGTTTTCTGGGGCTGGTACAATTATAATTAGCTGCATTTATTTTCATACAAGATTTATTACACACTCTTCATGTTTGTACATTTTAAACATATTACTTTATTTTTTGCTCTCTAATGTTCCTTTCAAATGTCAGCCATGTTAATCTTTCATTCATTCTCTAAAAATTTAACACATTGAAAAAGGCTGGGAAACACTGGTTCAATGCAGCGGGTTCTCGGTCGTCTTTCATACACTGCAATAACAAACCTAACCCAGACAGAACCTCATGACAAAGTCACCAAAAATCAATTCATTTACCTGTTCCTAAGATGACAAAAACCAGGTCGGCTCCACTAACAACTCTGCTGACGACACTGGAGTTGTATATTTTACAAGGCATCCCATCCTCACAGGCAGTTCCAGTTATGAGACGAGGAAATAGTTCTTTCAAACCTTCAAATGGCGTCTTGGTAAAATTTCTGCCCTGATTTGGACTATAGTTGCCGAAAATCTGGCTAACATTATTAGTCATTGGACCAATCACCTGCGGTGAAGAGAGCATGAAAAAGAACCTGTTTATTGAGAAAATATGGCTAACATTATAAGTCATAGGACCATTTACCTGCGGTGAAGAGAGCATGAAAAAGAACCTGTTTATTGAGAAAATATGGCTAACATTATAAGTCATAGGACCATTTACCTGCGGTGAAGAGAGCATGAAAAAGAACCTGTTTATTGAGAAAATATGGCTAACATTATTAGTCATTAGACCAATTACCTGTAGTGACAAAAGCATGAAGAAGAACCTGTTTACTGAGAACAGAGTAGCACAGCTTTCACTGTTTATCTAGGCTGTCTCCATGATGAAGAGAACATGAAGAAAAACCTTTTTACTGAGAAAAGATTAGCACAGCTTTCATATGTTATCCAGGCAGTCTCCATGGTGAAAGTGGGTACCCCACCAGCCTTGCGCTCAGAAGATTATGGGTTAGATTCTGGCTTACATCATTTGGTTCACACTTGCAATTTCCTTGGCAACCCCCAGGGGGTTGCCAATGAAGCTATGTAGTTTGTGCTTTGTGTATCGCTCCTGACAGGCCACCTTGTAGAAACAGACCAGGCCATATAGGATAAGCCCCGCTGCAATGAAGTCAGTCCTCTTGCCTTTTAAACCCCTTTCCAATGGGAGCAGCAGTGGCTAGCATGCTGACCTGGTGGTCATGAGATCGAATCCCCATAGAGGTAAACATTTCGTTGAAACAGACATAGACTCTCAGGTCAACCTATCCTGAAATGGGGACCAGGAAATGTTGTGGGGAAATAAAGGCTGCTGATGTGATATTAATCACATCACCAATCACATGCCAATTTGTCTATAAAAAACATGAGGCAAACACCATACACTTAATACATTTCAATGCATAGAATTTGACCCTTGACAATTTTACCCCGGATACACCCATAGGTGCTCAGATCTTCTCGGTAGTACAACCTTGTGACTTTGGGGACTGACTGACTAGGATTTTAGCACAACAATATCACCAATGAAGATACAGACAGTACAACCATTAGTGACTTTGGGGACTGACTACCTAGGATTTTAGTGCAACAACATCCCCAATAAAGGTAGTACATCCATCAATGTATACATACAGGTAGAAGTTTTAAAATATATATTGACAAAAGCAAAGGTCTGCGCCTGAACCTTACAGGATGCTCATATGAAGGATATGTCTAATAGTCATTTGGAGGAGATAGCTGCTTCTTTTAATCTGAGCACTACGATGGCATCAGTGCTCTAAGAGTGGGTGCACAGCTTTTTAATCCAATTCCCCAAGCCAGGCAAGGACCATTCAAAACTCAATGACTATAGGGTTATCACCTGCAAAATATATTTGGCGAGATATTGGAGAAGATAATTGCAGTTAAGTTACAGGAATACTTGGAGATGGAAAAGCTACTCCCAAGAGGGGTGGTGAGTTACAGCTACAGAACAACATTGGTCACAAGCAGCAACGTTTGCTTTTGATGTTTATGTGGGGTTCAGGATTAGATAGGAAAAACCGACATTGGCAATGGATCTTGAGGACACAGAGTCAGATATAATCTCTTAAGGCACACTCTTATGGAGAAGGGTTTAGTCCCTGGGTAATGAATTAGATGGCAGCTACCCTGCACTCATGCAGGGTTACTCTCCTATTAAGTTCATGGACCTCATAGGCGTGCTTTATTACCCCAGAATTACCACAAGGCTCTGCAATCTCACCTGCACTATTTAATGTTTACACAAGCCGCTAGACTGCCGATCTCCCTGGCTGAGGGGTTAGCAGCTTTCTCCGTAAACCCGAATACTCTCGTGGTTGACGTGAGCGCACGAGAATTTGAAGGGGTTCGAGTCGTGCCAGTGACTTACGAGAGTATGGAGCCGGTTGCTCAGAAAGTCGTGGCGTGCTGATGAGTGTAATCTAGCCTAGGAATCAACATACAGCTGAAAGATGCTGATGTTGACCGCAATATCCTGAAACAGGATGGAAATGCAAAAAAAAAAAAAAAAAAGCCGCTAGACTGCAAGCATTGAGGCACATGAAAGAATACTGACATTTGCAGATGATGTATGTTCTTGTATATAGGCAGAGGAGAGACAGTATGCAAATTGTGTAAGAGTTGCAGGAGACAGTAAACAAAGTGACTGACTGGTGGACAGAGATGGGTTTCATCAACCCAGATTAGGTGTCTATGTTATGGTGCCCTCTGGACAATAGCATTGTTAAGGCTAATATCTGAGATCTGACAATAAACGGTAGAAATATTAACAGAGAATGTATTCTACGGTACCTGGGAATCACCGTTAACAAAAGCCTGTTATTTAGGGATCATGTGGAAGAAGCTGTTACAAAGGGTTTGGTGTGAGTTGTTGGACAGCCTTTGCTCCATTGGGAGATGCAAAACATAAAAAGATGCCTTGATCCTGGGTCAGTAGACTGGACATTTAGTCTTCCAGGACAAGAGAGAAAACCCTGGAGGTCTCCCATGTGTGTGTTAAAAACCCTTGGCAGTTGGAAACTGAAAAGAGTAAGTCAAATGGGCAGCTGCCCAGGTTAAATTTCAAATCAGAAATTCAACCCACAAAGGAATATTTATTGCATGGGTGATTATGAATGGCACACATTTGTATTCTTACCAGTGCTAGATTTCATGCACTGTGTTGAGATTCTCCTTGTTTGATCTATTCGAAGAGACTGGAGCTCTTATGGAGATATTCATGTGCAATGAAAGCAATCCTTGACCACAATAAAAATAAAACTAAAAATATTCAGTAAAAATGATGACTTGGAAAGTCAGATTTCTGTAGTATGTTCTGACCAAATTTAAAATATTAGAAAACACATGATGCGATGGCTGGGAAGCATTGGGAAGAGCTCTCATCACATGTCTTGGGACTGAAAGATTTAATAAAACATCATTTAAAAGCTTATGGTCGTATTTTACTGTAAAACCTGAAATTTTACTCACCGCAACCTTCTGGAATGCTGTCAAATTTAGTGGCAAAATGTTGTTTTCATTTTTGAGCAAAACAAAAGATTTCATAGCTGCTTCAACAGCCAGTGCTCGATGTTCAGGTGATTCAGCAACACTGCTGTCCAACTTGGCATATGGATTCATTTCTGGAGGATCAAATTCACCGAGCCTCATTCTTGTGTAGAATAGAGGCTTCACTCTTTCTCTGACCAGATTTTCAGACAGCTTGCCTTGATTTATTGCATCCACTATTCACAACACAATAAAAAAAAAGTCAGCTAGAGAATCCCTCATAGAAACGTAAATAAATAGACTATGACAAGTCAAACTAATGTAAGTCAAAATTATGATTTGTGTGAGGTTTGTGGGGTTATGGACACAGTTCATAATCTCGCATATTGCATTCAAAACACAGCTGCAGGCAATTTGGCAGCAGACCACGCTGTCCTGTAAAGGATATGCAACTAACTTTTTGCCAGCTCTATGGGAAAGGACTTACGAATGCAATTCATAATCTGGTATATCACGCTTGAAAAACAGCTGCAGACGATTTGGCAGCAGACCACCTTGCATTGGTTTTAAACAGTATGAGTGCTGATCATTCAGAAAGCAGTGGCAACCTACTGAACGTAAATTTGCCAAAAAACCACAAACAACCAAAAATGTTGGGGTTGACTGTGACGTCCTGTAGACGGCATGCAACTAACTTAACTTATGGTGGCATGGTAGTTGGTGCACATGTCTGCTGAGACTGTGGGCCTTAGCAATGGTAGGATTATCTTTTCTGACCGGCCTGATTCTGGGGTCAACCGGAGCTTATAAAATGGGTACTGGACTAGTATTTTCAGAACTGTCTGGGCAGAACAGAAGACTGGGAAGGGAAGTGATCACCCCAGCTTATATACCATGGCCTAGAATATGTGAAGGCCTAACACTTCACACTCCCTTGGTACTATCTGCTGTGGGACTGCATTTATGTTGTACCATTTATTTAAACAACACAAAACCTAGAGCAGCAAGCACAAACACAACATAGTTTCAGTTAGTTAAGAACCGACAGCACAGCACTCGAGACATTCCCATGTGCGGTCCGTCCTCATTTCAACAACCAGCATAGAGTCCCAATACTAATGGTACCTGCTGCCTTCTGAATATATGTCTATCTGGCCTTTCCTTGGAGCGCTGAATGTCAGCCAGATCTTCTGGTCACTTCATGCTGCAACATTCTCTCCAGGCCATGATGATTTATCTCTTCTTCCACAATACTGACACAATCCCGAAGGGCCCTGGCGACATCTCCCCTCTTCAATCAATCAATCATGTGCCATGCCGGAAAGCGTGGGCGGTCATGATTCGCCATTTCACTCGATCACCAGAGTCGTGGATCAGCTCAGTGTTCCTGTCTCGTCCATGCCATGTGGCCAAGCCATCCAGGTATTTTCCTCTCGGTCTTCCTCTTGGTCTGTTCCCTTCGATCTTGCCAGCTGTCACTAAGTTCTCCAGTCCATTTCTTCTCATAACATGTCCAAAAAATTTTGACTGTCTACGTCTAATTTCTCTAATCAATCTACGATTTTCATTTGTCTCTTATAGTACTTGTTCATTGGTCTTTCTGTCTGTCCATGGTATTCTTTGCATTTTCCTCAGAAACCACATTTCTGCAGCCATCAGATGTTTTTCTGCTTGACTGCACATTGTCCAAGTTTCACATCCATACAAAAGAACAGGCTCTCCCCTCTTACACACTAGTAATACAACAACACAGACAACATAAAAAAGCATCAAACCTATCGAGAGATAAACAGGCTGCACCAAATTCGGGGACAACTCCAGATTGCATCCAGCATTAATGGCAGCTGCAGCTGTATCAATGCTGTTGTTCAGATAGTGATGATCATTGATGATGTTTTCAATGGCCGACTCATCACTCACCACATAGCCCGTGAAGTTCCACTCATTCCGCAGGATGTCTGTCAGCAGTTTCTTGTTGGCACACGATGGGACTCCGTTGATGCTGAACAAAATAACATGCATATCAATGTAAATATTTACATTTTTAGAATTATTGACTGGTACTTTCTATAAAAAAAGATACTTGCCAGATACAATCTTTGTCAGGATACAATAGACATATAGAAAAATACTTTCCAGGATGCAATAGACATGTAAAAAGGACACTTAAGAAACAATAGACGTATAGAAAGACGCATGTCATGATACAAGAGACACATAGAAAGACACTTGCCAGGATACAATAAACACATAGAAAGACACTTGCCAGGATAGTAAAGACACATGTAAAGACACCTGCCAATTTACAACAGATACAAAGAAAGACACTAGATACAACAGACACATAGAAAAACACTTGCCATAAATTAAGACACAGAATGCCAGGATACTAAAGACACATAGAAAGACAGCTGCTCTCAGACAGCAACAGACACATCCTAGACTAATCTGACCCCTGTCATACCTCTACTGACCTGTTGTAACTACACATGAGGCTAAAGGTGCCTGCCTGTACACACTTCTTGAATGCTGGAAGAAAGGTCATGCGCCAATCAACGTCTGACACCTGTCAACATAAACACAGCATTAATGTTTCCAATGGGCTGCATTCATTAAGGAAAATCATAACATATAAAGGCCATAGAAAATAAGCTCTTGATATCATACCCTCAATATGATGAGGTTGGGTTGTGGGTGATGTGGCTTATATGTATGACATCCACCTCTAACTTGATTTATGGTGTGGATGGTAAGGATGTTTGCAAAATAATGAAAGGATGTTGCAATCCCCCCAGATCCTTGTGTAGTAGATCAGATATGCAGCTTTTTCAGATAAGGGCAAGAAGACTGAGAGGACCCAAGGGTAAGTTCCATTTGTTAAAATACCTTGGCAGCAGGAAACAAACAAGAGCAGGTCAAACAGGTCTCTGTCCAAAGTTAAATTATACATTTGGAAACCCACCCACAAAATTATATTTCAAGTATGTGATTCATAATATATGCATATTTGGATCCTCACTTGTAGTATGGAGTAGTTGCACTGTGCTCTAATTCTCCTTGTGTGGTGTAAAGGATGAAATTACAGCACTTATAGATAAGAAATTAGAGACTTACAGAATGCATATCTGTATGCAATGAGAGTGACTCTTTGCAAACAAATCCGTACCAAAGTGAGTACACATCAATAAAACATGTAGATAACTCAGCTTTGATGAAGTGGTTATGGACACAGTTCGTAATCCCACATACCTCCGGTCAAAAAACAGCTACGGAAGATTTGGCAGCAGACTGCCTTGCGTTGGTGTTTTACGAAATGGTATGGGTGCTGGTTGTTCAGAAAGCAATGGCCCACTACTGAATGTAAACTTGCAGGGAGATCACAACAGCAAAAATTGCTGGTGTTGACTGTGATGTCCTTTAAAGGATATGCAGGCAACTTTGAAACTGAGCTTTAAATAATGTAGCCAATCTAAAAGGGAGGCAAACGTGTAGATAACTGATATTTAAACACTATGGCCAATCTGATAGGGAGATAATCATATAAATAACTGATATTTAAACACTTACGCAAATCTCAAAGGGAAACAAGCATGTAAGTAATTGGTATTTTAAACACTCTGACCAATTTCAAAGAGAGACAAGCATGCATATAACTGATATTTAAACACTATAAAAAATCTCAAAGGGAGACAAGCATGAAGATAACTGATATTTAAACACGATAGCAAATCTCAAAGGAAGACAAGCATGTAGATAACTGATCTAAAACATTCTGGCCAATATCAAAGGGAATCAAGCATTTAAATAACTGATATTTAAACACTATAGGAGGAGCTGCATGGTCTCAAGGTATGGTGTCCGCCTCAAGTGCTGCAGGTCCCGGGTTCAAGCCCCCGTGATGACCAGGATTTTTTCACGTGGACTTCTAGTAATAAAATGTCCCCTGGTCTCTGGGTAGTGAGATCAGACGCCTGTGTGTATTGTTGCGCATGAAAATAATCCCTTGGCAGTTGGAAATCGAAAAAGAGTAGCCTAACGGCGCTGCCCGGGTAAAATTTCAAGTTAAAAATCTACCCAAAGTATTTCTGGATCCTCGCCGGTGCTATGGAGTTCGTGCACTGAGCTGAGTTTCTCAAGACTCAGGTTTGAGTTAGGAGGAGAACGGAGCACTTATGGGTTGCAAATGTGTGCCGTGATGTTGAACCATCAACTATAAACTAAACTAAACACTACAGCCAATCTCAAAGGGAGACAAGTGTATAGATAACTGATCTTTAAACACTGGTCAATCTCAATGGGAGACAAGCATACTGAACCAAACATGGCAAACTCTTGAAATCTTTAAGAAGCTGTTTCAAATTAAATTTCACGAACCACAGCATTGAAAGTCATTCTGTTCACTGGTATGTCTTCAGGCCCACCATGAGCATCAAAATGTTTACATCCTGCACTAGCCCGGACATATCTGGAATTATTGCCTGGGGAAAGAGTATGCCTGTATTAGTACATAAACAGACAGGTCATAAATAAATACAAACACATCGTCTGGCACTCACAGAAGTAAGGGTAAGAATTAGAGACTAGAGGATGCTCTAAGACAACATAACAATTTAAAGTTAAAGCTACCGACTGAGATTTGAACCTGTCACTTCCAAATGACAGTGCCTCGCTGCAGGAATTTGATGCATGACCAACTAAACACCCCTGGAATGTGTTTTCATTAGCCAGGTCTATCACCCACATGAACCCACAACTATGGAATATGGACAGAATCTGTATCTAACTACTGAGATAGCACCATAGGCCATGGAATTTTACACTGAACCAGCAAAGGTAAAATAAACACACAAACACATTGGACCTTATTGCTGTGTCCAGTATAGTAAAGAACCTTAAAAGAAGAGAAATGATTGGTTAGTTCCAATGTTATAGATGTCTAACATATAAATATCAATTGGAGAACCCTTTGAGGCCACTAAGACAGTTCAAAAATAAATACACGTGGGTTGTCTGGTGCTCACAGAAGTAGGGGTACTTGTATGAACACCAAACAATACAATTTACAATTTAATATTTAAAGGATCAAGTCACAAATTAGAAATGTCAGACCCCAGGCAATAATTATAGTAAGTGTGATTTTGGTATACAGACACATATGGATGCTTGCCAGTGCTACAGAGTTTGTGCACTGTACCAAGATTCTATCAACTTGTGTTGTGTTGTATTGTGTTGTGTGTGCGCGCGCCCGCATGTGTATCTGTTCGCTTGCTTTAAACTCAAGCATAGTTCTGAGGTGCTTGTAATCAACTTCCCCAAATAAAGGACGAGGAGTCAACATTTTAGTCCAACTGACCAGTCTAGGGGCTGAAACCACTACCTTAGCACACTAGGTGTTTTAAGAATGAGCACTCTCATCCACACGGCTATGCTAATGTTAGTGTTGAAAATTCTTTCCCGACTCAGTGCCAAAATATACTCCTTTCCCCTCTCCTGACTCAGTACCAAAATATACTCCTTTCCCCTCTCCCGACTCAGTGCCAAAATATACTCCCTTCCCCTCTCCCGACCCAGTGCCAAAATATATTCCCTTCCCCTCTCCTGACTCAGTGCTAAAATATACTGCCTTCCCCTCTCCGGGCTCAGTGCCAAAATATGCTCCCTTCCCCTCTCCCGACTCAGTGCCAAAATATATTCCCTTCCCCTCTCCTGACTCAGTGCCAAAATATATTCCCTTCCCCTCTCCTGACTCAGTGCCAAAATATACTGCCTTCCCCTCTCCGGGCTCAGTGCCAAAATATACTCCTTTCCCCTCTCCCGACTCAGTGCCAAAATATATTCCCTTCCCCTCTCCTGACTCAGTGCCAAAATATACTGCCTTCCCCTCTCCGGGCTCAGTGCCAAAATATGCTCCCTTCCCCTCTCCTTAGTGCCAAAATATACTTCCTTCCCCTCTCCTGACTCAGTGCCAAAATATACTGCCTTCCCCTCTCCGGGCTCAGTGCCAAAATATGCTCCCTTCCCCTCTCCGGGCTCAGTGCCAAAATATACTCCCTTCCCCTCTCCAGGCTCAGCGCCAAAATATGCTCCCTTCCCCTCTCCTCAGTGCCAAAATATACTCCCTTCCCCTCTCCTGACTCAGTGCCAAAATATACTTCCTTACCTTCTCCTGATTCAGTGCCAAAATATACTGCCTTCCACTCTCCTGACTCAGTGCCAAAATATACTCCTTTCCCCTCTCCTGACTCAGTGCCAAAATATACTACTCCCTTCCCCTCTCCTGACTCAGTGCCAAAATATACTCCCTTCCCCTCTCCAGGCCCAGTGCCAAAATATACTCCCTTCCCCTCTCCCGACTCAGTGCCAAAATATACTTCCTGCCCCTCTCCAGGCTCAGAAAACAACAGTGAGCGCAGAACTGACAGTAGGACTTCACCTCAGCAGAGACCACACTAGGAAGTAACCAGGTTATGTTGCAGCACGGTACATTTATGCCGGATGAGTTTAGGCTGAGGTTGGTCCTGTATTTTATTTTCAACAGACTCCCACCTGATGCCCAGACAAACATAGAAAACAATATAACAAGTTAGCTGCATATCCTTTATAAGATGTCACAGTCAACCCTAGCATTTTTTGGCTATTTGTGATTTCTTGGCAAGTTTATGATCAGTAGTTTGCCTTTGCTTTCTGAACAACAGGTACTCATACTATTGTATAAAAACCAGCACACGGTGGTCTGCTTCCAAATCGCCATGTTAATAAATAGCAAATATCTGACATAATTTAATGTACCTTGTAGACCTCTGACAAAGTTCTGGGACAGTATCCCGGCTAGAAAAGGATCTTCTCCATAAGTCTCCTGTGAACAAGATGGAAACATGAAGAAAATAAAATTATGCTATAGCAATACAAAAGATGCAATAATATACAATTAAATGCTAAAAAGATGTTACTTAGAAGTGTCTGAGAGAGGTGAAGACAGGCATGCTTTGGACAGAGTGGCAGGCTTCAATACAACAATAAAAAATAGAGAGCATCTCTTGGATTCTTTCCCCGGGACATGCTCGTGTGGTGGGAAATGAGCAGGCGGACAGATTGGCGGAATCTGCATGTTTGGGGCTCTTTGGGATCGTGTGAATAGAGTGAAAGAACAGGATTCCGGCTTGGAGAGAATGGTGCTGCATGAAATGACCAGAGAATCTGTCAGACAGAACTCCAGTGAAAGGCCAGACGGACATAGAATCAGACTGCTATTGGTACCATTAATATTGGGACTCTTCTCTGGCTGTTTAAGATGAAGAACGGAGCATGTATGGTAATGTCCTGAGTGCTTTAATGTCAATTCTTGACTCAACAACTCAATTCTACTTAGGAGTATCAAGCTTGAACAATAGCATCAAGCACACACAAGATCACGTACCATGTTTGTACAACGTATCCAAGACCAAATACTAAATTTGCACACATCAATTCAGGAACTACAAACAATGAACAGAATCTGCAACATTTAGCAGATGCGGTTATTGTACACAGTGAACACATGGGGTTAGAATTACATTGTAGGAAGACACAGATTATGGTCTTCACTAGGAAGAAAGAAATATCACAATGTAATATACGGGTAAATGGTAATATTTTTAAACAAGTGAATCAATACAACTATCTCAGAACAATCATAACATTTGATTGGAGGTGCTTTGAAGAGATCTGAAAATCACTATGGCAAAGGTAGAAGTAGGCTACTTCAAAAGTAAGCTACTTCAAAAAACTGGTCAAGGTTGTTAAAAGCGAAAAATGGGCAGAGGTGTGTCAAAGAGTAAGCACAGACAAGTCACTGAAATTGTTCTGGCGACTACATAAAAGCATGAGTGGTGTAGTCAAGAATAAGAGCATTTCTGACTTCCAAGGTGCTGACCTCATCTGGCAGAGGACTGACGAGGACAAGGGCAAAGCCCTCTTTGAACGCTACCTTGAGCAAAGCAACCAGACAGACATGGGAGGCCGAAATCTGGCCAAGGAGGTCACCTCAGACAGATGCAAGGCCCAGAACACTTCAGATGAAGACACAGTGACAGTGAAAGAAATCAAGGCTGTGCTTCGACGATCAAAAAACAGTGCTCCAGGTCCTGATGGCATAAGATACGACGACATAAATAGGTGTACCGACAATGAGCTAGAGAAACTAGCAGACATGTACAACAACAGTATAGGGAGTGCTAGCATCAAAGAGGAATGGTTACACAGCTATCTGATTCCCTTGCCGAAGCCTGACAAAGACCACAAAAAACTTCAGGGATATCGAATTATAACCATGCAGAATACAATAGGCAAGCTGCTGGAGAAGGTAATTGCCAGGAAAATATCAAGCCAACTAGAGAGGCAAGGTGTTTTCCCACCCACCCTGGGTGGGTACCGTCCAAAGAGAGAAACCTGGACCAATGCAGCAGTCTTTGCCCAGGATGTCTATGAAGGTTTCCACTCAGGCACTGAAACCGTTGCTGCAGCGATTGATCTTGAGGACGCATACAACAGAGTACCACTGGATTTTTTAATGTTTCAGCTTCTCGAACTAAACGTAAGTCCATTCCTCCTTAGTTGGATCGCTGCAGCCCTCTTCCAACGGAAAGTAGTTTTTAGATGTGGCAGTTGGACTTCGGAACCAACAACAATATATCCTGGCCTACCACAGGGATCACCATTATCTCCAGTACTGTTCAACGCTACACAGTGAGAATCACCAGTGAGCAGATCACTGGACCTGGCAGGACATTGTCATATGCCGATGATGTTTTAGTGTATCGTCAGGGGAAGGATAGAGAGGAGGTTGCTGTGGAACTACAAACCGAACTCAATCGCATAAGTACTTGGTGTGATGAAGCTGGGGCAATGGTCAACCCAACAAAGGCAACAGTGACTTGGTTCTCGTTGAATAATCATATTGTCAACACTCCAACACCAACTGTAATGCTGTGTTCAGAGACGGTGGAAAGAACGCAGGCAATGAATTACCTGGGGATACGGTTTGATCGAAGCCTTGCTTATAATGTGCACATAGACCAGGTGATAACAAAGGCCAAGCGGGGTTTGGCAGCGATGCGGGTGATGGCGGCAGCAAACTGTGAGCAGCGCCAGCTATGTCTTCTGTACGAGGGGTTGGTCATGTCTGTTTTGGAGTATGCAATGGCAATCCTGACTCTCAGCCATAAGCAGATAGAAAGGATGGAAAGGATACAGAATATGCGCATTATTCTTGGATGTACAAGAAATACAGCATGCAGGGCGATGCACTACCTTCTTGATTTTCCAACCATTGAAGAGAGAATACAAGGTTGCAGGGCACGCGCCTACCTCAGAATTAACGCAAACACACAACATCCACTGCATAGTGAAATTAGGAAGGTGAAGGGCAGCAGGTTAAAAAGAGGACGGTCGTGGATGGGTCAAGCCGAAGACATTCTTCAACAGGTGTGTTCACTTGAGGACTTAGAACCTGGCGAGGAGTGGGTGCAAGTGCCAACAGACTTCTGCACATCCTTTTCAGTTTGCATCCAACTAGATAGAAAATGCAGACAAGAAAATCCGGCTGCTGTTGAGGCTGAAGTACAAGCGTTGATTTTCGAGAATTCGCTAGACGGTGACGCGGTCATCTACACAGATGGGTCGGTCGTCCGACATGTGAGAAGCTCATGGGCCTTTACAGCTCGGGCCGGAGGGAGAATGGTGAAGGAGGACTCTGGTGCTTTCACTGAAACCACAAGTAGCCTGACCATGGAAGTCATGGCAGTAAGTAAAGCAATAACATGGCTCGAGACACAGACATTCACTAGGGCTTGTTTCCTTAGCGACTCAATGAACATGATCAAGAGGATAGAGGAGGGGTCGATCCGAAGAGAATGGTTGCTGCCTTTGGAGCGGTCTCGACTGGCAAAGATTAGTTTCATCTTCGTGCCAGGGCATGCGGGAGTACAAGGAAATGAGCGGGCTGACAAGCTCGCAGGTGAGGCTACTGTGGAGGGCGGACGCGCCATGGACCAGGCAGACATTCTGAATGCTCTACGAGAAGTAAGACTTTTGCGAGAACCAAGTGATGACTGTGAATCTACAACAATGGCCAGACTGCGAGAGCAGCAAATTAAAAGAGGGGTGGCCAAACAAGAACACTACGCAGGAAGCCAAAGAAGATTTATAAACCAACACAGAACTGGCGTCGTTAGCCACTACACGTTGCGGGATTTGCTGAGGAGGGGATCCGAGCACTTATGGACTGAATGGTTCGATGTGCAATGAGGATGATCTGTCGACTAACTAACTATGGCAAAGGTAGCACTTTGTAAGATGGAAAACATACTAACAAAATAAAAAGATGTTAATTGCAATGAGAAAAAGAGTGTTGAAGCATTACATTGAACCTATACTTTTGTATGGATGTGAAATGTGGACATTGAGTAGACAAGCTGAAAAACATCTAACCACAGTGGAAATGTGGTTTCTGAAGAAAATGCAAAGAATACCATGGACAAACAGAAAAACCAATGAATAAGTCCTACGAAATCCAAAACAAAATCCATGACTGGCGACCTGTTGAAATTTCTCAATCATGAGCTATCCAATTTTCCCCCCTAAAATTGCTCCAATAAGGCAGATTATTACTTTTATAGTCATATCTAGTGTTAGAATATTGTTTTTGACTAATTTCCTAGTAATCCAGTAACTCGGATATTTTGAGGAAAATCCCTGACTGGTGACCTGTTGAAATGTCTAAAATTTTAGCTATTTAAATTTTCGACCAAAAATTGCTACAATAGGGCAGACTATTTCTTTTATGGTCATATCTAGTGTAAGGACATTGGTTTAGACTAATTTCCTAGTGATCCACATGGCATGGTCGATGCAAGAACACAGAGCTGATCCATGACTCTGGTGATTGTGTAAGATGGCAAAGCATGACCCCATATGCTTATCGTCACAGCACATGATCTTGATCTGTTTAGGACGGTGCAATCTATCAATCTCTCAGTAGTTAATTACTTTGTCTTGTCATTAGCTATTGTTTTAGTTATGGATAAACAAAAAATCAATTTAAGAACAAATGTAAATGATAAAGGTAGTCCCATTGTATATGCTCCTGCTGGGGTAGGAAGTGTCAGGTTTTCACATATTCTAGGCTATGACTATGAGAAAGGGTGGCCAGTTATTTTTCCGGCACCTTAATCAGAAAACAATAATCCTGCCTCAGCTGAGAACTGAATCCAAACCACTATGTTGGCAGCAAGCACATAAACCTCACTAACCACCATGGCTCACTTTTAAAATGCATATTAGTGTAGCATACCTGATTTCTGCCCCAGCGAGGGTCCCTTGCAATGTTAATTACTGGACTGAAGCAGCTGGCTCCAGTATGGGACGCGTATATCCCTCTCCGCGCAAAGTCATTATGCTTGCCTCTGACCTCAGATCCTACAGCAGCAGCTACTCTGAACAACAGGTCTGGACTGTGAAAGGAAAATGAGACATGATATAATCCAGTACATGGTACAAGCCAGAAGTATCAATTATTACGGACTCTTTGTTGGTTGTGGAAGATGAGAAGGGAACATGTATGGGAATGTCCAGAGTACTATGATGTTGATTCTAGATTCACCTCAACTTTAACTAGAAGTATCAAGCTTGGGCAATTACATCAAGATCACACAAGATCAAGTACCATGGTTGTACAAAGTATAAAATGTCCATTACTGCCAATATAGTACCTTGCGGTGTATGGCAGAGGGGTCTTTGAGCCTGAGGAATAAAGGCCGCCTGGCTAGTGCAGTCGCTGCAAACTGTGCAGGTTAGGATTTTCTTTTTGAGCCCGACAGAAAAAAATCCCACACCTTACCGAGGGATCGAACCCGGGTCTCCCGAAGGAGAGTCCAGTGTTCTAGCCACTCAGCCAGCTGCTCCTCACACCTGAACAAAGTATACCAGCCCAAAAACTAAATTTGTATACACCAGTTCAAGAAACTACAGTTAAGCAATTAATCAGTCTCTCAGTAGTTTCTTACTTCTTTTTCTTTCTACGAGATGAGGTTGCTGCTCATTCTAAAGCTTGAAGGAATCAGTCTCTCAGTAATATATTACTTCTTCTTCTTTCTATGAGACGAGGTAGTAAGTCTAACACTAACCCTCCTTAACCACACTCTTATGACATCCATGGCAAGTTAAAGTGTTACTACTCTTTGCTTCCGTTATAGATCCCGGTAACTAAAGGGTGCCTCTTATTGTTGTCAATTTTAACTGCTCAAAACAAGGGCAACAAATCTTTACCTAAAGGTCGCTGCTAGCCCTAAAGCTTGAGGGAAGGCAGTTGCATTACCAGCTGTCTCAGCATCCCCCCGCAGGCACTCTGTGTCCCAGTTGTATGCTCCAATTCCTACAGCAAAGTTAAACATCAGTTATTAACTCATTAGCCACTGAATTTTTAAAATATGAATATCATTTACATCAATCTTACTTGCAGGTTATTTGGACAAATCAGTGTGATGGTTTCTCCCTGCCAATCACACTATGGCTTCAATACAGCAAGACATTCCCACATGTGCTTTGTCCCTTTGTTCAACAACCAACGAAGAACCATACTGCTAATAGTCCCAACTACCATCTGATTGAAGTTGGAACCATTAGCAGCATGACTCTTCATTGGCTGTTCAACGAGGGGACAGAACATTGTGTGGGAATGTACTGAGTGCAGTGATATCATTTCTTACCTCAACTCATCTCAAAACAGCAGTGGTGGAAAGTCTGGTTTCTGGAAAAAGAGACACAGGTTGAACAGCACAAAGATGGACGCAAGACACTGCCAACACCTTGGGTATGAGAGTGCATGTGGCAACAGAAATGACCAGAGATTGAGAGACTCAACAGCAGACCATGAGAGCGATGTTCTGTAAAGGACCTGCTATATGATGATCATCATCATGTGCCCTGCCGACTGGTGTATTTTCTTGTGTGTATTTGCTTGCTTTGAACTCAAGCATAGTCCACACACATTTTTTTCCCCTTTTTTTTCACACACACTGATTTAGCTATCCATATTATCACCGTCCCTCGCCATCAAGCCAACCCATTTTGACTTCTAAGGTGCTTGTAATTTACATCCCCAAGTCAAGGACAAGAAGTCAACATTTCAGTCCAACTTATAGGTGTAAGGGCTTGAACCCGCTATCTCAGCATCAGCACATTGGAAATGTAAGAGCGAGTGCTCTTATCCATTCAGTTATGCTAACCTCTCCCAACTAGTGCAGATATTCATGCATGCCTACAGATCTTGGTTCTTGGTGTTCTGGATCAGTTTCACTTATGATATTCCTCTTTGCCAAGGCCCCAATCCAACCAGCATGATTTCTCCTAGTCTGTCCGTCTCTTTTATTGCTAATCTTTCCAGTTATCACTCTTTTCCAATACCACTCTGCTCATTACATGACTAAAGAATGATGTTTGTTTCCTTTTTATTTGTATATACAATGTTCTACTTTCACTAGCCTTTTTCTGGACAATTGCTGTTAGCTACTACGGTACTCCAAGGTATTGACAAAATATGTCATAGAAACCACATGTCTGTTGCTTTCAAGCTCTTCCTAATTTGTCATTCACATTCCATGATTCACTGTCATACAGTAGAACAAGTTCTATGTAACATTTCAGTACTATATTTTTGACATTCAATCATGGTAACTATTGCATAAGATATTTTTCAAATTCTGAAATTAAGCCTGTTCTGTCCTGAATCTTGTCACACATCTCTGATGTGCTTCTATTGGTAGAATCACAAGCTGGTGATTAAGGGGGCTGCATGGTTTTGAGGTGTGGTGTCTGCCTCGAGTGCTGGAGGTCCCGGGTTCAAGCCCTGGTGAGGACCCGGATGTTTTTCACGTGGACTTCTAGTAATAAAATTTCCCCTGGTCTCTGGGTAGTGAGATTGGACACTCGTGTGTATTGTTGTGCACGTAAAAAATCAATTGGCAGTTGGAAATAGAAAAAGAGGAGCTTAAAGGCGCTGCCCGGGCAAAATTTTGAGTTAAAATTCTACCCAAAGTATTTCAGGATCCTCGTAGGTGCTACGGAGTTCATGCACTGAGCTGAGTTTCTCGAGACTCAGATTTAAGTTAGGAGGAGAACGGAGCACTTATGGGTTACACCCGTGTGCCGTGATGTTGATCCATCGACTAAACTAAACTAAATAGCTGGTGTTATTTTTTCTTTCATAAAAGTGATAAGCAACAACAACAACAACAACAAAAACAAGAAAAACAACAAGAAAAATTACCCAGTCGTGGAATAGCAGGAGCAGGACCCCCATATTCTCCGGACCCGCCCCTGGCCATCTGTAGCTGAATCTCTTCGAGTGTCAGACGAGATACCAAGTCATCTACTCTCTCATTCCATGGCAAACTTGTGTTCCAGAAAGGATAATCTCCCACCTTTTGTCTTCCAGTTTGATGAGGTATAAAATAAAGTGAAGAAGGCAGCACACATGTGCATACAGTTGCTACCATCACATAGCGTAGCAAATATCTTGATGTCAGTGACATGTTGGTAAAAATATCATATCCCAGGTATCTGTAGGAGCAGAAAGCATATCATGATTTAGAATCAATGTTGATACACTCTCATTAAACATAAAGAGACTCAGTCATCCCTAATGTTTGTACAAAGTAGTAATAGTAAGGCTATTTACATGTCATTCAGGTATCTTGAGGATACATCATTACAATCACATTATGAAAACCCTGATAGAAGTAAACAAATGCTGAGGTATTGACAGCTGCAGAAATTTACATGGTGGGGCTATAACAGAAGTGAATACATAAATTAGCCTTTTGTGGGAAAATACTAGGCAAGAAAATCAAATGAAGACAAGTGCAAGGAAGCTTCTGTTGGTACTTCGTCATTTCTAGGAGTATCTTCCAGACTAACTGAGACAACTTTTCATGTAAGATCTCAGTATCTAAGTCAGATGCCACTTTTGTTGAAACACAGCAACAAACAAGCAAGGCAAATGGTGGTCCCACCACATGATGAATTAAAACTAACATCTTGGCTCCAGATCACAAGAGATCTCCATAACATTTTTGTGGATTTTAAAAAGGCTTATGATAGTGTCCATAGGAATAGTCTATGGAATGCTATGCAGGAATTTGGAATACCAAGGAAGTTAATCAACATGACCAGACTATGCATGGAAGATACTTATAATATAGTAACATATAAAGGCAGGAAATCAGACCCCTTCCAAATAACATCTGGCTTGAAACAAGGTGATGCACTATCGCCGCTACTCTTCAATCTGGCTCTAGAGAAAGTTGTAAGGAAGGTAAAGGAGGAATGTGATATTGGAGGAACATCCAAGCTGCTTGGTTATGCAGATGATATAGATATTATAGGGCAAAGTGAACAAAAGGCATTGGAAATATTGACTCACTTAAAGGAAAAAGCCCAACAGATGGGGCTGGTTATCAACCAAGATAAGACAGAATATATGGTAATTTCAAGAGACGGAATGACTAAAAACTCTGGCCACATACAAATAGATAATATGACCATTAAAAGAACGGAAACATACAAATACCTGGGTACAATCTTCAACTGCTCCAACATCATAAGGGAAGAAATACAAACTAGAATCAACTCTGGAAATAAGATATACTATGCACTACAACATCTACTAAAATCAAAGGCGCTATCTCATAACACCAAAATCACAATATACAAAACACTGATCAGACCAGTTGTGCTGTATGGCTCTGAAACCTGGAGTACAACGAAAAGAGACGAAGCCTTGTTACAAACCTTTGAGAACAAAATTTTAAGACGCATCTTTGGACCCATTAGGGATACACATAGTGGAGAGTGGAAAAGAAGAAGTAACAAAGACATTTATGATCTGTTTAAGTCCCCGCTAATCACTGGTATCATGAAGGCTAATAGACTACAATGGCTGGGGCATATAGAAAGAATGGAAGATAATAGGGAAACAAAACTCGCTTACACTCAGGAAATAAATGACCGCAGACCCCGAGGTAGACCAAGAAGGCGGTGGAGAGATAATATATATACAGATCTACAAGCACTTGGAATCAACGACTGGCAAGAGAAGGTCAACCAGAGAGACGAATGGAGACGGATTGTATTTGCAGCAAAGAACCTCAATGGCTCGGAACGCTGAAGAAGAAGAAGAAGATCTTGGCTCCATAACATCAACAACAATGGGGGATATTAAGAAGAAATAAAACTGACCACGGTAATGCAGAGGTTAAACAGAAGAATCCATGGCAATGATGATAGCAAACAAACTCAGATAACATTTATGGGAACGTGCAGCGCTCCTGTGTCAACATGGATGTGAGTCCAGCACCATGTCTATCACTAATGAACAAATCTGGGCTTTTGAACTAAAATCTTACAGAAAAGTTCTTAGAATATCCTGGACCAAGAAGAAGAAAATCTGGGCTGTTGAACTAAAATCTTACAGAAAAGTACTTCACATTCAATTGCTCCTGGTCTTTTTGGTATAGCTATAAATACAGATTTCAACATATCACTTGGTATATATCCACTGCTGTAAATATCATTCAACATTCTCCCATTACTTCTAATTCTTTTATTGTGATTCCATCTGGCCCAGCTGATTTTCCTTATAGTAATAAGAAGCTAAATTTTGATCACTTTAGCTCTCACTTTGACAGGGACACAAAGTGAAACTGCTCGGTTAACCACCTAATTTTTTAAAAAATGTTGCATATCCTTTACAGGATGTTGCAGTCAACACCCACATTATTCAGCTGCTGTTGATGTACTAGGCAAGTTTTACGTTCAGTAGTTTGCCATTGCTTTCTGAACGACCGGCTCACATACCGCCATAAGTTACCAGCACGATGTGAACCGCTGCCGATTCTCGCAGCTGCTGTTTTCCCCACGTGCATATACTGGATCAAGTGCCCTGCCAGCTGGCGTAGGCGTTCATGACTCTCCACAGATCTCGATCTTTGGTTTTCTGCCACCATCTCAATCCATCCAGCATCATTTCTCTTGGTCTGCCTCTGCCTCTCTTAACTCGATCTTTCCAGTTGTCACGATATTCTCCAATGCCTCTCTTCTCATCACATGACTAAAAGATGTTTGTCTCATTCTTATTGTTGTATATAATGTTTTAGTTTCATTAGGCTGTTTCAGGCAGTCGTTGTTAGTTACTCTGGCAGTCCAAGGAATTTGCAACATTCGTATCAGGAACCACATCTCTGTTGCTTCTAATTTCTTCTTAATTTGTTCATTTACATTTCAAGATTCAGTGCCTTACGGCAAAACTGGTTTTACATAGCATTTCAGCACTCTCTTTCTGCTATGTCGAACCAGTTTTGCTGTATATTTTATTTAGATTAATTAAATAGCAATGTCAGTTGACAGACTTTGTAAGTACTGGTGGAAATTTTTTTCGCTGAATATTTTATGCGACAGTGCAGGGATTTCCGGTTTCTCACCATATCTGCTCCTGATTCTCTTTATTTGAAAATAACGTGGCAAACTTCACAGGAAACCACTCTGATAAGTGCAAGAGTGGTCCATCTGCAAGTCTGCAAGCGTTTGTGGTTGGGAACTTTAATCACTTGAAGCTATAGACGTTTGTTGGTGTAACGTAAGCTAATTTTGTTTTTAACTCCTCTTTCTTTTTATCTCTTGTTACTAATGAATGCATTTTTGAATTGTTCGTTCAATTTTACATAAATATGAAGAGTTTCAATGTTAATCTCCTTTAATTGTGTTCAGGAAAAAATATTTAGTATTTAGCACAACCATGAAAATGAGATATGGCAGTCATAACACAAAATTCAAGAAAGCGGCGCCCATACAATAGTACTAAACTATAGCGGACCTGTATTTGTTTATAATTAGAACTGGCAATTTAACTCTTAAAATTAAATGGAATACAAGTTTCATTTGTAGCAGTAATGTATCTGTGTACTTGTATAATTTTTCAGCATTTGACTTGACTGAAAATAATTTTGAAAGCCAGTTGTCAGGGTGCGGGTTTGGTAAGTATGAAATTCACACCTGCATGAGTGTTTGTTAGTATGTGAAACACAGTGTATGAGTGTCAGAGAGAGAGAATGCTCGGTTTTGAACTGGGAGTACAGGTTAAGACACGGTCCAGATTGGACGTGTTTAACAAGTGCAAGAATGGCATCCGTCTAGTGCCTCATATACAAATTGAGTACAGAGTTTTGACACTCAGAGGTCAATGGATCACATTGCGAAAAAATTATCCATAATATGTCACAGATAAAGAGTGAGGGATACACCTCTACACCAAGTTATGGCTCTCAACGTAGATTGGCTGACATAAACAATAACACCTTAGAGACTTTTTGCAATCGGTATCATGTACACTTAATCAACAACACACCCTTCTTCACATCACAGACAGGAGCACCAAAGAAACGATTGTACAGAGACCAAATACACACATCCACATTAGGAACTAGTCTTCTTGCCAAGAATATTAAATACCCTGAAAGGGCACAAAACCTGACCAACACACAAATGCGAAAAACATTGATTTCTGAAGAACCAATGCCAACCCAGGCCAACCGAAGCTCCCCCATTTCACCAGGTAAACATCTGCTGACATCTGACCCCCGACCGCCGGCCACTCAAGAATCACACATGCTACCAAGAATAAACCAACCCATCCTTCCTACCCCCATCTTAGCACAGGAAGGAGATAACTACCACAATAGTTTTCCTGCCCTCCCCTGCAAGGAACCTGCATTGCAAACATCGGCACACACATACGGCAGTAATACCACTTTGACACAGCCCCCACACGCCATAAATGGAAATGGGCCAACTAGCAGACAGCAGGAAGTTCCGCATCATTGGGGTCCAGAACTTTATGCCAACAATGGGCTACCTATCATACAACAACAGGTTCCGCATAATTGGAATCCAGAACTGCTACACTTGATGCAATTTAGTCCGGCCGCACTGAATCAAATTTTATGATGTCTCTACAATACAGACTTGTAAGATAGGATATGTATTAAACACTGAGCCCTATACACAATATACCAGGAAAAGAGCTTCCTCCTTGAACTTTAATTGCTTACTGTTCTATCTCCCGTGTGGGATACCCAACTTTAAACAGGAACATTGACTTGTATAGTCATTTATTCATTCTTTCGGATAGCAGATATTTGCATAGCTTGCGAGTAGTTCGAGCTAATTAATTGTTGTATGTTCATACGCTTTAATTCTTTTTGTTCTGTATTTGCACTATACTTGTTGGTCTCAATAGTTATATCGTTATAATATTGTCATTTACATATCGATTTCTATTACTGGTATTTTGTAAGTTAATGTAATTGTGTATTTTTATGATCTTGTATTTTTACCTAATTTTGACTAATTTACACTTACTTCTTGGGTTAAATGTCTGAGAAGTGGCAACATTGGCTCAATAAATCAGGAATATGTTTTGGACACTTAAACATATGCAACTTATTCAACAAGCTGCCAGAGTTATCTTCTATTCTTAATCAAAATTTTCATGTATTCGGCCTTAGTGAAAGTAGACTAAATGAAAACATTTCAGATGAGGACATCTCTATTAAAGGGTACAAAGTTTTTAGAAGAGATCCCTGTAGGAAACAAGAGACAGGCATAGTAGCCTATGTTTCTAATCTACTAAATGTTCACCGTAGGCTAGACTTTGAAGCTTGCGAAATAGAATATATTTGGTTGGAGTTAAAACTTTGAAACCGCACACCCCTGATAATTGGCTACCTCTATCGAAATCCCAGGGCTGGACACATTTGGTACGAAAACTTCACTACCATGATCGATGTGGTTTTCGCTTCCGGGAAGGAAATTATACTACTCGGAGACTTTAACATTGACACCAACAAATCCCATATAATTTGGGGAAATACAATTGCATCATACAACTTCCAACAAATAGTAAAGCAAGATACTAGAGTAACAAACTCATCTTCAACACTTATAGATCACATTTATGTAACTTGCTCGGACAACATCATAGAATGCACTGTGCCCAATTGTGCAGTGAGTGATCACTACCCAATATGCTGCACATGGTCTAAAAAAGGAATTAAAACTCCTAAACATAAACACATTACTGTAAAATATAGAAGCTACAAAAATTTCAACCAAAACGCATTTTTACAGGACTTGCTCAGTTCACCTCTAAACAATGTTTATCAACTTCCAGACCCAGATGATGCTCTGGAATCCTGGATGAAGATCTTTATTGATGTGTTTGATAGACATGTGTCAATCAAGGAAGTTCGAGTAAAACATCACGTCAAACCACCTTGGATCACCCAGGAAATTCTTGAAATTATGAGAGACAGAGATAAGGCACATAAAAAGCGGGATCTCAGCACATACCGTACTCTTAGAAACAAAGTTCAATATACCATAAGAAAAGAAAAGAAAAATTACTTTAAGAACTTAGTAATGGATAAAACAAATAGTAAGGATATATGGAAGGCAATTAACACCTTGACAAACAAGTATAACTTCCGAAATTCTTTACCATCAAATCATATTACATGCGACCAATTCAGTAATTTTTTTTAAACTTACATAGACCAGTTGAAGGCTTCAATACCTAATTCTCCTTGCAAGTTATCTTTATTGTCATCGTTTTGCGAGAACAGATGCTCCCGCGATATTCTTTTCGACACACCGCTAATGACAATCACTGAAGTATTCACTTACCTCAGTAACCTAATAAACACAACCTCATCTGGGTTAGATGGAATCAGCAACCGGATTCTCCGTTGTGCTGCGCCAGTGATCTGAACATCACTAACCTATGTATATAATAAGTGTCTCACCAAAGGCCACTTTCCATCAGCTCTCAAAATCGCTAAAGTGTACCCTCTTCTTAAATCTGGTTCATTGGACAATGGTCTCCCGAACAATTACAGACCTATTTCCTTACTATCATCACTATCTAAGCCACTAGAAAAACACACCCATAAAGTAACATTACAGTATTTAGCCAATCAGGATTTCGACCAAAATACGGCCCTAACAAACATGATAGAAAATTGGCACCAGAATATAAATAACAACAATCTATGTGGAGCTGTGTTTATCGATTTCAGAAAAGCATTGTATATGATAGACCACGCCATTTTAATTAAAAAACTAGAGACAATGAAAACTGGCCCTAATGTTGTGACGCTAATATCATCTTTTCTGTCAAACAGAAAGCAAGTAGTATCACGCAATAAATCTCTGTCTCAAACGACTACCTTCAATATTGGAGTACCGCAAGGCTCTATTCTTGGCCCTCTATTATTCGCCATATATATTAATGATCTACCTTTGCATCTTTCGTCGTCCTGCGATCTATTTGCAGACGACTGTACAGTGTATACAAACGCTGAAAGCAGTAATTTGCTGGAGTCGTCTTTGCAACAAGAATTAAATAATGTAGTTAGGTGGAGCTATGCGAACCGTATGCAAATTAACATCACTAAAACAAAATCTATGTTATTAACAACCAGACAAAGACTTCAGACTCTAAATTCACACAGATCACTTCAACTTCACATCGATAACATGCCAGTAGAAAGTGTAATTGAGCACAAAACATTAGGCCTCTTCATTGATAGAAACCTAACCTTTAATCCTCACGTTCAAGCGCTCACTAAACAAACAGCGAAAAAAATCTACCAACTCGCCACAATTAAAAATTTCCTTGATGAGGACACAAGGAAATATTCTATACGTCTCACATACAGACACATTTTGACTACTGCTCTACAATCTGGGACGGTTGTTCCAATTCAAGCACCAAGCGACTTTACTCACTCCAGAAACGGCCATGAGTTTAATTTATAGCAAACATTTAACTGACAATCCTAGCCTGCATACACGCCTTCAGTTACTACCACTCTGCTTTTCAATAAGGCCAACTAATTCACAAAATCCTACATTGGAATGCCCCAAATTACCTTTGGTCATTGTTTGAATATAATGCTAGACACAGTAAACGATTAAATATATTACACATTCCGAAGCCTAGGATAGACTTATACAAAACAAGCTTAACATACTCTGCAGCTCAGCTGTGGAACAATCTTCCACATGAAATAAAAGACATCACCAATCCCTATACATATAATCACAAATTATTTGAACACTATCTCAGTATGGATTACCTTCACCCTTATTAATAGAAGTAACAATAATAATAATACCCTAGTAAAACAGCCAGTCCCCTTTTGGTAGGCCAGTATATTCCACATAGCTAATAACAAGTGCCACACCAGTTATTACTATTACTGAGTCGTGTAGTAATGATTTTTAAGTTTTCCACATGCCTTTATAATGCATATCTTTTATATTGTTACTGTTTTCAGTTAGCCTTGAACGATGTGTGAATGGTATAATGTATGAAAGAGAGTGATAAAAGGGCAGAATGTTAGACGGGCCTGCGTGCCAAATTCTTAACCCTTTCAAAATAAAGTTTTGTTGTTGTTGTTAGTATATGCAAATATGCCTTATCAGAATCACAATTGTCGGACAGAACAGAACACTGACACAGACCAACACCAGGGGTGATAATTAGTCCTCTGATAGATAAACAGAGTTCATAAATATAACTAATATGAAAGACAGTCAGTCGACAGGGACTTGAATGTGAGTCAGTGCAGGTGTGAATTCCGTTCATACTAAACCCGCACCCTGACACAAGTTTTCAGACCCATCTGTAAACTTGTAAGTAGTGTAAGTACTGTAAGGAGTGCTGTTTTTCTAACAGCGCAGCAGTACATAATTATTTAAATTTAAATACAACACTGTAAAATAAGTTTTTGTTTTTTTAAAGTTAGTATTTAATTATTAATTGCTCACTTTTAGATACAGAACAGTTTAGTTTCTAAACTAAAAATAGTGTAATTATAGAGCAGAAGTAGAAATCAATTATTAGCGAAAGTGACTGCTTAATTTATGTAGCAGTTACAAACTTATTTACTTACATTAATGCATGATATTTAATCAACAAAAAAGATGTTGCAATGCAGTGGTTACATTAAGACAATGTGAGTACATTTTTATGAATTGTTCTTTCACTAATGACGAACATTTCACATGACATTTATTTAATGTAAAAGGGCAGCTATTAATAGCTGTTAATTAGGTAACAGCACATCCTATCAAAAAGTCATAAAAGCCAAGTGCATTTTTCTCAGAGACTTGGAGACTCTCGTGCTTTGTGCGATGCTTTCGGCAGGCCGCCCTGCGGGAAGAGACAGAGCCATATGGGATAAAACCCGGTGCAATGAAGTCGGACATCTCGATCCTGCTGACATTCTATTGAAAGAGGAATTTGACTGTTACTTTCCTGTTACCAAAATGCACAATAATGTATACATCTTGTCAGGTTTTTTAGCGATGCAACAGACTTTTAATGAATAAACAATTGGCAGCAATTTTTAATTGTTAATTAGGTCACAGCACATCCTATCGAAAAATAGATAATGCGTCAAGTTAGGCCTCCCCACCCCGGACGCAATGTTATACAGTACTATGTTGTCCGTTTAAACAAAAACAAAAAACCACAGTAATAGAAGGCAGAAGTTCTCAGCACCCAATTTATTTACTGTGTTGCGCCGAACATTCAGGGGGTTTCCGTGTGTTGCGCCGTAGCTCTGTGCGCAATTCTATGCGGCGGCGGTGGTGCGCTATTCTTTCACTTTCCGGTTAGGGTTAGGGGGTAGGGTTAGGATTAGGGTTAGGGTTAGTGTGTGTACCCTACCCCTAACCCTAACCCTAACCCTACTCCCTAACCCTAACCGAAAAGTGATTGCAGGACCGATGCAAATGAGGATCGAAGGGAGACAGAAACGGTTGCCACAGCCCAAAGAAACAACACTGTGGTGTGGGGCAATTGAAACGCACTGACACGCACTCCACCTGAACACAGAGATCACCGTCGGCGCTAAATATAGCTGGTGACTCTAAATATAGCTGGCAAAGTTTGTTTGGGGTGAAAGAAAGCAAAAGTACCCTGCGATCAACTGTGTTCAAATTACTAAGATTCCTTTACACTTCCTCATTGTAGATTATGACATAAAAATATTAATAACTCTGCTTAGAATTAACATACAGTCTTTATTGAGATACCGTTGGATTCGTCTTGTCAAGATGTATCCATCTGTCAGTGTTTCATAAGTAAAAACACAATTTTTAAATATTGTCAATATATCATTATATGCTGGTAAATAATAATAGCGAGTTCCACGTGCCACGACCGGAAATGAAAACAGAAATCGTGTACGGAATCATATAGCCATGACTCACCGGGTCTCCCAGTTCGGCTAGTTCAGACCATGCATTCTTTTGACGTCATTCATTCATTCAAATCTCACGTGACAATAACACACGTCATCCGGGGTTTTCCCGGAAAGGTTGGCTTAATATTCCGTGCATGGCGATTGGTTGAAATCATGGTGAACTTTTATATAAACAAAGAATATATTTTATACTTACCGTATTTAATTTTTTTTTTGCATAGGTAATTGATTTATTTAAATTTTAGATGGATTTTCAAATTCCCCATCCAAATTTACATACATTTGGAAAGTTTCATCTCAATATATGCATTACTTCTTGATGAAAACAAACTTTTCTGCGAGGATGTGTTTTTGTTCTTTGGGCTTATTGATCGGATGGGCATGTACACTTTGTAACATTATTCTGGCGCTGGTAATAGATATATTTAAATTTTGGATGGATTTTCAAACTTTCCATCCAAATTTACATACATTTGGAAAGTTTCATCTCAAAATATGCATTACTTGTGGATGAAAAAGAATATTTTCGGCGAAGCATATTTTTGTGAATGGGTAAACACATGGCATGCGTCATGGTGACTGCGCATGCGCGAATCGATCGGCATGGCATGTACTCTTTCACTTTTCAACACACAAAACATGCGATTTGACCTACAAAAGTTAAAGAGAACACAAGTTTAAAGATTATTAATAATTTATTTGTATACTTGTACTATCTTGTAATCATTTAACATCACGGAACATATTTTTGAAGTTAGTTTTCATAATCCGCCTATGATCCGTTGGTTGAGATCAAATCAACCTCGCACATGGAGAAAAATGAAAGCGGCACATTGAACCGTAAACAATTGTTTTCTGACGCTTGCAATAGAAAACCATCAATTGTAGATGGATCTTCGAATTCTGTATTCAATTTTACAGAAGTTGGAAAGTTTCATCGCTAAACTTGCTTTAATTGTGGTTGAAAAACAGGCAATGATGTTACGATCCATGAAACCCAAAACGGCGGCTTGTCTATATAAAAATGTTTGTGGAAAAATTGTTGTGTCCTCGCTAGCGTTGTCGTAAGCAGTCCGCCTGGCACGCGCGGGAGACAGCGGTTCTGTTCCCGGCTGAGCAAATTTTTTTTTTTTTTAAATTTCTTACAAAATTGTTAGGTGATATAATAGAAACTATTAAACATTCAGAACTACAATATTATACAGAACAAGAATGTGAATAAACTGTGCTCTATGGATCTGTGCGAGCTGCCGACTGCCGGTGACCGCATCCCACAGAGGCAGCCAAATGATCGCGTTATAGGAATCGATGAATCCAATAGATGTCTTTGTTTAATGCGAATTTTAATTGCCATATAAAATATTGCCCCTGAATCAGCAAAGTTTCATCGCTAAACTTGCTCGAATTGTGGTTGAAAAACAGATTTTCTGCGAAGATGTGACTTTGTGAATTGGAACCCCACGGGTCATGACGGCCACGCATATCGATTGCGCTACACTTTTCAACATATAAAACGTGTGATTTGACCTACTAAAGTTAAAGAGAACACAAGTTTAAAGATTATTAATAATTAATTTGTATACTTGTACTATTTTGTAATCATTTAACATGACGGAACATATTTTTGAAGCCAGATTTCATATGGCCGTTTGAGACTATCTTACACACACACACAACGCAGACCCGTTCGAGGAGGTAATGGGACACATTAGAGAGTTCTCATTACGGGTGAATAGAATGAGAAACCGCAACTCGTCTCACCTTCAGTCCTTCACAAAGATGTGAATATCTTCACTTATAAGTGACATACAGGCACCATTGAGGTACCATTAGATTTTGAATTTCAAGGCCTATCTACCGTGGCAGTATCATTTGTAAATACTCAAAATTAAATTGATGATGTGGCTCGCTAAATTAATAAACAATGAATAAACTGTAAACTGTAAACAGAAAAATTGTAATCCACTAATTAGAAGAAAAACACAGAAGTACAGTCTTACTCAACAGAATGTCCAAACAGTTCACATAAATCTCCTCTCCTCCGTAGCAGCCAAACAAGCTTCGTTTGAGGACAAGAAAGTAATCATGTGACAACACCCTGGCTGGAGTGTGTGTGTCCCATGAAGATGCTTCATACTTCATGTGACCGTTGTCAGATGGTTGGTCGCTGGGAGTGGTCTCCCTGCCTCAGCAGACGACGATGTTGTCGTCACTGTCGCCATGACGGATCTCCTCCACCGTGTATATATTATATACTCAAGATATTCCAGAATCACTTCGAAATCTACATGTTACGGAAACTGCGAATTCAAATATGCAGCTGCAATTATCTTAATGTTAAACTACAGTTGATAAGCTAGACAACTGCAGATGCGAGTGGTCCTAGAATCTTGAATTGCAAAAGAGTCTAGATAGAGACAACAAAACGATCGACGCCGTTGTCGTTGTGAATGTAAACAAATCATACACATACACTTAGTGAACGGTAGTCTTTGTGCTTTTTTCTTCTGTAAACTTAATGTTTTGTTCACTACCGCGTGACGATTCGGTAGTTTTAATTTTTTTCCCCCTTCTGTACACGTAATTTCTGTGATTGTTCGCTACCGTCTGTTATAATAGTTATATGAATTATTAATATTTAGGGAGACTATTTTATTAACAAACGTTTGTTAATAATTAATTATAATATCTCTACATTATTCACAAATGGCTGGTCACGTGACATTTACTACCGCCATCGATAATTATCTCGGAACAGTAATAACATCTGATGGGAGATGCCTTGAAGAGATTAGAACAAGAATCGCCATGGCAAAAGTAGCCTTTAGCAAGATGAAAAACATATTGACCAATAAAAAGATGTAAATTGAAACGAGAAAAAGAGTGTTGAGATGCTACATTGAACCTGTACTTTTATATGGATGTGAAGCGTGGACAATGAGCAGCCAGGCTGAAAAACATCTGATGGCTGTAGAGATGTGGTTTCTGAGGAAAATGCAAAGAATACCATGGACAGCCAGAAAGACCAATGAACAAGTCCTTCAAGAAACAAATGAAGATCGTAAATTGATTAGAGAAATTAGACGTAGACAGTCAAACTTTTTTGGGCATGTTATGAGAAGAAATGGATTGGAGAATTTGGTGGCAACTGGTAAGATCGAGGGGAACAGACCAAGGGGAAGACCTAGAAGCAAGTACCTGGATGGTTTGGCCTTGTGGCATGGTCGAGACAGAAACACGGAACTGATCCACGACTCTGGTGATCGAGTGAGATGGCAGAACATGACCGCCCACGCTTACCGGCATGGCACATGATGGATGGATGGATCGATAGGCTTCAAAAGACTATTATTCTCACTTCTTGTCTGTCTTTTTTGGCAACTGGGCAGTAGAAATGCCTACTAGCCACAGCACTACCACAGCTCCATTCCCCAGTTAATTCATTCATTCAGTAGCATGTCCTTTGCAGAACCTCACTCCCATAACAAGCTTCCGGAAAACTTCATGATCACAAGCGAGATGTCCCGCCTCCGATACACCCATCTGGAGATCATCCACCACGTCCTGCACCCATCTTCTCTTTGGCCTTCCTCTTCCTCTCTTCCCAGGCGTATACCCCTCCATTATTGTTCTCTCCAAACTTTCGTGACGTTTCAAGTGACTAAAATATATCAGTTTTATTTGTTTTTTAATCATCTTTAAAGCCAACCCTCTTCAATATTTAGCTCTTGAAGTATGGATGCATTTATTCTTTTCTTTACCCAAGATATTCTTAGAACTTGTCTATAACATTTATATTCAAAGGCATTTATGCACTGTTCAGCTTGTTTAGTAAGTGTCCAGGTCTCACAGGTGTATGTTGCAAAGGGAAAGATGCATGCTCTTAAAAATCTAATTTGTGTAGTTCTATCTGTTCCACTCCTCAATTTATGCAGTTGTTATAGTTCATTCGCCAGTAGTAGGGAAAAATAACATGCCCTCAAGCAAGCACCAATGTATCTGTGATGTGATATGGCCTTCACATTTTGTAGGCCTGAATGCTCAGAGAAATAGGTTCCCAATCTTTTCCTTTTTGATTGATTGATTGGTGGATTTAAGAACCGACATCGCAGCATTGGAGGCATTCCCATAAGTACTCCATCCCTACCCTCAGCAGCCAGCGAAGAGTTCCAACATCAATGGTGCCAGTAGCAATCTGATTATATGTCCGTCTCGCCTTTCCTCATAGTGCTGAGCATCAGCCAGAACCCATCGTCACTCCTCGCTGCCTCATTCTTGCCAGACCATGGTGACCACCTTTTCCTTTATTAACGGACAACAAATTCAGGCATTGAACCTTCATCCGACTGCACTCATATAATCATCAGAATAGCCACCTATCAACCACACTAATGCACCATTCCCAGTAGTTTGGAGTTAATATTGAACCAATGCAGTTCTGTCCTAGGAAGTTTAGGTGGGTGGCATGATACCAAGCATGTCAGTCAAGTGGTCTATACAAATGTGGGGCTAGCACCATATACCCAATATAGCTCAAGGTGTGGAAGAGAATCCTTTACCTTTGGTTCTATGGCTGACCCAGCCTAATAACCTCAGTGACCCTTTACCTTTGGTTCTATGGCTGACCCAGCCTAATAACCTTAGTGACCCTTTATCTTTGGTTCTATGGCTGACCCAGCCTAATAACCTCAGTGACCCTTTATCTTTGGTTCTATGGCTGACCCAGCCTAATAACCTCAGTGACCCTTTACCTTTGGTTCTATGGCTGACCCAGGCTAATAACCTCAGTGACCCTTTACCTTTGGTTCTATGGTTGACCCAGCCTAATAACCTCAGTGACCCTTTACCTTTGGTTCTATGGTTGACCCAGCCTAATAACCTCAGTGACCCTTTACCTTTGGTTCTATGGCTGACCCAGCCTAATAACCTCAGTGACCCTTTACCTTTCATTCTATGGCTGACCCAGCCTAATAACCTCAGTGACCCTTTACCTTTGGTTCTATTGTTGACCCAGCCTAATAACCTCAGTGATCCTTTACCTTTGGTTCTATGGCTGACCCAGCCTAATAACCTCAGTGACCCTTTACCTTTGGTTCTATGGCTGACCCAGCCTAATAACCTCAGTGACCCTTTACCTTTGGTTCTATTGTTGACCCAGCCTAATAACCTCAGTGACCCTTTACCTTTGGTTCTATCGTTGACCCAGCCTAATAACCTCAGTGACCCTTTACCTTTGGTTCTATGGTTGACCCAGCCTAATAACCTCAGTGACCCTTTACCTTTGGTTCTATGGCTGACCCAGCCTAATAACCTCAGTGACCCTTTACCTTTGGTTCTATCGTTGACCTAGCCTAATAACCTCAGTGACCCTTTACCTTTGGTTCTATGGCTGACCCAGCCTAATAACCTCAGTGACCCTTTACCTTTGGTTCTATCGTTGACCCAGCCTAATAACCTCAGTGACCCTTTACCTTTGGTTCTATGGCTGACCCAGCCTAATAACCTCAGTGACACTTTACCTTTGGTTCTATCGTTGACCCAGCCTAATAACCTCAGTGACCCTTTACCTTTGGTTCTATCGTTGACTCAGCCTAATAACCTCAGTGCTGAAGATTTTGGAAATTCCTCTTGAAAAGTTAAGGCAGATGGTGTAATGCTGCACACATCATCCTTCTTGTGCAGTTTGGTCACTGAAAATATTGTCACCAACACAATATCTCAAAATATACGAAGAGGGAAAATCAGAAATGATGAAATCAGGACTATAGTGAGGGAGGGGGCAGAGAGAGAGAGAGAGTGTGTGTGTGTGTGGGTGGGTGGGTGTGAGAGAGAGAGAGAGAGAGAGAGAGAGAGAGAGAGAAAACAGCGCTAGAGATTCCATTGGAAAAAACAATTACAATGGTTTGGCCATATAACCAGGTTACCAGCTGACAGTATACCACATCAAACAATGATGTATAGACGAAATTGGACCAGAAAAGGAGGCAGACTGGAAATAGCAGGGTCCATGAGAATCTTGATATATGAAGCCCATAAATGGGCACTCTCTTGCTGTTTATGCTTCACCTTGACACCGTAAGGTACAAGAGGAACATGATGAGATGAGATACATCTAATTGGGCTTACCATGTTGATCTGTGTAATCTATTTACAGAGTTGCGATTACAATAAACACCACACGGTCCAGTGAGAAGACTGACATTGAAATGAGCTTGGAGAAGAAGCATTCAAAAACAGAGTCTCAGTCTGCTGTCACAAAGAAAAAGAAAAGTTCTTTCCAAAAGCACTCAAAATCCAACATGAACTTTGTTACTGAAGAGGAGTTGTTGAAAAAAGATTTCATTTCCCCTGATGATGTACTAAGACTTGGTCGGAGTACAGAAAGTAAGTTGCTGCTTTTAGTTTATCATATTAAAAATGGTAGAAATGTAAAACAATGTACTCCCCTTGGAATTTACATACAGAAGCCACATACAATATGTTGCACGATTTATTGCCTGGCATATTTTGTTGTATCTCATCAGGTGCATACTGCAGAGTTACATAACATGTGAAGGGAATTATACTTGACTGAAATATTCAAAACACATAGTCACTGATAGTTTTCGAATGTGCTTCAGTTACTCCAATGATAACCACAAATTCAAAACAAAATCTTTCTGTTTGCACAACATTGGCTAGAACTATTGAATTACTAATGGCATTATGTATTTGAGCAAAAAAGGGACGTTCATTCGAAACCCATTCCAATACAAAAAGCATGAAAGAAACATTAACAGGTGTGGTAGAATTAAATAAAGCATTCATTTTGAATGAATTATGCACCATGGGTTGGTCAGAAGAAGTCGCTTAGGCATTCAGGCAAGCATCCCATTGCTTAGGTAGGCGGTGAATGCCGTCCGCGAAAAAAGGATTGTGGTTGCTCACTGAACCAAGTGTTTACCGCGTTTATTACGTCTGCCTCTGTGTAAAATCTTTACCCCTTGAGAGCTTGTTTTAGAGGTCAGAACAAATTTAAATCACATGGTGACAAATCAGGACTATAGGCTGGATGTTGCAGAATTTTCCACTTCTTCCTTGCTAACGCTTCCCGCACAATCTTTGCGACATGCGGACGAGCTTTATCGTGCAACAAAATCACACCGTGAGAAAGCATGCCGGGTCGTTTATTCTTGATGGCTTTTTGCAACTTGTCTAGTGTTTGTAAGTAGTGGGTAGAGCTGATGTTGACATCAGGTTCTTTAAAGTCGGCCAACAATAGCCCTTCATGGTAAAAAAATGCGCTTAGCATAACCTTACCAGCGGAAACCTGTAACTTGAATTTTTTGGCTTTTGGTGATCCAGCATGCTTCCATTGCATGCTCTCTCTTTTGCTGCTCGGCTCAAAGTGGCGACACCATGATTCATCGCCTGCCACTATGCGGAAGAGAAATGCATCACCCTCCACTCTGTAACGCAGCAAGTGGTTCAAACACCATCCCATGCGTTCCTCTTTTTGGTGGTCGGTTAACATCCATGGTACCCACTGTGAACACACCTTCCGATATTGCAGTTTCTTATGAACGACCTTTTGAATTGTCCCAATTGACACATCACATTCTTTCGCTAGCAAATATATGCTTCGACAACGGTTCATTTGTATTGCTGCATTAATTTTGGCGATAGTTTTTTCTGTTGCAACAACATGCACTTGACCCGGCAGTCATGAACTGATGTCCTTTCCGAAACATTCGTGCCCAGTCTGTCACTGTTGTCTTCGACACACATTTGTTACCGTACGCTGCCTGCATTCTTCTATGAATGTCCACTGGTCAACATCCTTCAAATGAAAGAAACTGAATCACCACTCTTTGAGCTTCTTTGGACGGATTTTGGATCAACCTGGCCATTTTCTCAACAGTCAGAAACAGAACCTATGCATCATGGGACGATAAGCAAGCGCTCTTATATTAATTGGTCAGTACATATCACATGACTATGGCATGATCATGTTCAACATTACGCAATTACATGCTGTGCAGCACAAACGGATTTCAAATGAACGCCCCTTATACAATATATGAAACACATTTTCTTTGTTAGAGATCATAAAGATGTTCTGCTTAATAGCCAAGCTTAAATTGCCGAGCTCGATGTTTTATGTGCAGTTGACAGGTCATAAAATGCCGGGTTTAGCATGCAACATATTGGTTGTACTTTTGTTTAAATTATAAAAAATTAGTTACATTTGGCTTCTTATTGTTCTGTTCTTCGCTAATTTATTTAACTGTCAAAAGGATGAATATCATAGCATAATCATCATCATCAAGTGCCATGTCAGCTTGCGTAAGCGTTCATGGCTCTCCACAGATCTCGGTCCTTGGTTTTCTGGATCAACTCTGCTGATGATATTCCTCCATGCCACTGTCACAATCCATCCAGTATCATTTATTTTGGTCTGCCTCTGCTTCTCTTCCCCTTGATCTTTCCAGTTGTCACGATGTTCTCCAGTGCCCCAATATAATGGCAGAAGAAGAAAGCTATTACAAAAACTGCATATGATTTGGTCTCCTTTCCACACAGTGGCCTCCTGAATTTGTCGCATGGAGCACAAACTCTGTAGCTCCAGCAACAACCCCTAAGGGTCCCATGATATTACAGACATGAACCAAATAACAGAGTCCGAAGATGGACCCATGACCTTCATAGCACTAGGGAGACAGCCCGATCCCTTCACCACGGAGACTGGGATTGAAGCAAACATTGCGGAGTGAAATCAATGTCAGACATTTAAAGTTCTTTTTCCATCGTGGTCAAATGGATGTGAGCGCTCGCTCTTAAACTTCCAGAGGGCTGATGCCGAAGTAGCAGGTTCAACATCTACACATCATCATCCTAATTGCACTAAAATACCAACTTCTTTTCCTTGACTTGGGGACATAAATTACAAGTACTTCAGAAGTCGGAGTGGGTTCGCCAGATGGCGAGGGACACTGCTAATAGGGAAAGCTAATCCACACGCAAAAATTAGTCCAGCGCACTAGAAGTAGTAGCATGTGTATGGACTACGCTTGAGTTCAAATTGAGCGAATGCAAAAAAATAAAACTGTAATTCTTGTTCGAGTATCTACTTGACTGGGAGCATACAAGAGGAAGACAGATCATTGTTAAAATATGTACTTGACAGGAAGCATGAAAGAGGAAGACAATGATAATCCACGAAAAGAGGTTAAAAGTTAGAGGACAAACTTCATTGTACCAGGTTTGATCCCATTTGGTTTGGTCCCCTTTCAGAATAGTGACCTGCTGAAAGCATTAATTCCACAGCTCCAACAACAACATAAAGCTTTGAGCTTTTGTGTTGTCTAGTGTGTCCTCTGGCCTCTGCTTCTTTCTTCTACTTCTGTGAGTGCCAATCAATACATGTGTGTTTATTTATGAATTGTCTTACTGACCTCAGAGAGTTCCCCAATTGATACTGCATTGTAGGGAACAGTAATAAACAATGGGGGGCTGCGTGGTCTCGAGGTATGGCGTCCGCCTCAAGTGCTGGAGGACCGGGATTTTTTCACGTGGACTTCTAGTAATAAAAATGTCCCCTGGTCTCTGGGTAGTGAGATCGGACGCCCGTGTGTATTGTTGCGCACGTAAAAAATCCCTTGGCAGTTGGAAATCGAAAAAGAGTAGCCTAACGGCGCTGCCCGGGCAAAATTTCGAGTTAAAAATCTACCCAAAGTATTTCAAGATCCTCGCCGGTGCTATGGAGTTCGTGCACTGAGCTGAGTTTCTCCAGACTCAGGTTTGAGTTAGGAAAAGAACGGAGCACTTATGGGTTGCACCCGTGTGCCGTGATGTTGATCCATCGACCAAACTAAACTAAACTAAGTAATAAACAAGTAACCTGATCAACTCAAATCATTAAACAGTGAACTTGTAATTGTGAAAGCCTTACAATTTAACACTTCTGTGACAGTGATACCTTTGTGTTTATGTTGATATAGCACACTCAGTAGACTGTTACAAATATGAATAATGAAGACATAAACAATAGATTGCATGATTTATTGCCTGGCATATTTCCTGCATCTCGTTAGGTACATACTGCAGAAATCACACCACATGAAGTAATTATATAAATCCGTCAAGCTGAAATATGCAAACATGTTGAAATTCCACAGACTATCTATGTCCGCCGGAAGCTAACATATATGGTATAGACTTCACAAGATTTAAACTGCGAGACATAGATTCCAACCAGGTGCTGTTTGAAGTTGCCAAGCCTGCACCATCATGTGACTCTGGTATGAACATGTCTGTCGCAGCTCTTGTATGTCTGTCTGTCACATTCAACATCATAAACATGTCTGTCGCAGCTCTTGTCTGTCCGTGTGTCACATTCAACATCATAAACATGTCTGTCGCAGCTCTTGTATGTCTGTGTGTCACATTCAACATCATGAACATGTCTGTCGCAGCTCTTGTCTGTCTGTGTGTCACATTCAGCAACATAACATGTCTGTCACAGCATTGTCTGTCTGTGTGTCACATTCATCATCATCAAGTGTTTCAGACTGTGGGCTGATATTGGTCTACGATGTAATAGCATAATCACATTTTGTAGGCTTGAATGCACGGAGGAATTGGTTGCCAATCTTTCCATGACTTCCGCAAGCAATGAACCCACATCCAAACATGCTCATGATATTACAGCAGTTTACTATCAACTTTGTTAATGCACATGCTAATGTACATTACAAGCAGTCTGGTAATTCTAATGAACAACTATAAGACAGAGACAATATTCTGTGGTCATGTCATGAGAAGAGCAGCGTTGGAAAATAATGTGATGATTGGAAAGACCAGTGGTAGAAGAGGCTGTCACAAAACAAGAGAGATTATGATGGCCTAAGATGATGGCATAGAGGAATAGGTACTTCAATTTTAGTTCACCGCAAACACAGGGAATTCCAGGGCACACGTCATATCCTGGAGTCCCCTTATTCGCGCTGTATCTCGGTATGCATGACCTTGACCGGAATAACGTTGTCGGTGTGCAGCAAATGGTTTAGTTATGTGTGTGAGTTGACCTGAATATTTCAGTGGTTGTATACTCTTGTGCACACTTAGGGGCTGTTATTGTGTGCTAATTTGTGACCCTGAAAAGGGCCCGTTCCGTTATGGCATTCTTCTAGTGGCCCTGAAAAAGGCCCATTGCTGGATGATACTGCTGTATGCATGAGTTGACAATCATATTCTGCAGACTAGTGTTGCGGCGGTGGCCAGACTGCAGACAATTGTTGGGATGGCCAGAATCGAACAATGTCAGCTAGAATGGTGTTGAACACATCTAGGCCAGCTCATTTAGTGCGACTACGTCACATGAATTCGCACATGTAGGAATCGAGTAGATGCCTGTGTGTTCCATTCTGCCTCTTGTTTCTCTCCTTGGCTGTTCTCCACATGCGCTCGATGCATTGAGTATGTGCACCGGTGGTGGGGTCCACAAAGTTTTCAGAGTGGTTGACGGTGAGATGCGTCAAACCGGGAATATTTCTAATTTCCCCGTATGCACGCCAGAGGTCGGAGACTACTGTTGTGCCAAGCCGAATGTGTGTGCTGATAAGTGGCAAGAGCGTTGCTGCTGTTCTGTCGGGAACACAGAACATGAAGCAGTCGCCTGTTTCACGACATATGGCACCAAAAACCCACTGTTGTGGAAAAACTCGTCCCACGTGATTCTTGCGCCTTGTAAATAGGCTCTCATCAATCTCAACAGTGGTATTTGGCCCTCCTATCACTGCAGGATTGACTAAAAGTGTGTTGGCACAAACCTCCCGTAGGTAATTACTCCAATCAATACTAGCTGTCTGCGACATCCCCAACTCCTGCTGGGAAAATGAAATGCTAGTCAACTCATGAGACCAGTAGTACACAAACAGAATGATTTGTTTGTACGGCAGACACGAGCCTTGCAGCCATGTGCCTTGTCTCAGCTGAATGTCCTGTCGACATCCCGATTGATGGCATCTCCATCTGTCCTGACGTTCACTCAGCGATAGCACCATGACATGATGACCAGAACGTCTTTCAGAATGTAATATGCCATGTTGCTGCAGAAAGGCAACACTACTCTGCTTGTCGTGGACAGCTGCTGTCAGTTCAATAAAATTCATGACTGCAGAAAGCCAACGTATAAATGTACTACACACACTGTGTTACCGTTCGTCGCTCCTTTTTCGCGCCATGTCGCGCCATGACACACACTGAAAAAAACTTTAATTGAACGGAGATCCCCCGCCAGTGCTATATATAGCTGCTAACTACGCTATATATAGCTGCTAAAGCTAAATACAGCCTCGTGACGTCTGTTGCGGTGAATTAAAATTGAAGTACCGAGGAATAATATCAGTCAAATGGATCTTCTTATTCTGCCCTTCACCCCCCAGTGGGGAAAAGTCCCTCAACCAACTCGTGCCAATCTGGCCTATCTTTTGCCATCATCTGCAGCTCCCTCTATGTTACTTCCCCCCCCCCCCTTTCCCCCCAATATTATTCATCTCTATTTGTAATTCTCTTCTCTGTGTGTTTTAGGTCTTCCACAGTTTCATTTTCCATGTGGGTTCCAGACAAGAGAGTGTCTAGTTATATTGTCCTCAGGTATTTTCAATGTGTGCCCTATCCAGCTACAGCATCTTTTCTTCACCTCTTGATTCACTGGGACTTGTTTAGCTCTCTCCATGAGCTCTACAATGGTGACTCTGTCGTACCATTTTATATCCACTGGGAGTTGTTTAGTTCTCTCCATGAGCTCTACAATGGTGACTCTGTCGTACCATTTTATATCCACTGGGAGTTGTTTAGTTCTCTCCATGAGCTCTACAATGGTGACTCTGTCGTACCATTTTATATCCACTGGGACTTGTTTAGCTCTCTCCATGAGCTCTACAATGGTGACTCTGTCGTACCATTTTATATCCACTGGGAGTTGTTTAGTTCTCTCCATGAGCTCTACAATGGTGACTCTGTCATACCATTTTATATCCACTGGGATTTGTTTAGTTCTCTCCATGAGCTCTACAATGGTGACTCTGTCGTACCATTTTATATCCACTGGGAGTTGTTTAGTTCTCTCCATGAGCTCTACAATGGTGACTCTGTCGTACCATTTTATATCCACTGGGACTTGTTTAGCTCTCTCCATGAGCTCTACAATGGTGACTCTGTCGTACCATTTTATATCCACTGGGAGTTGTTTAGTTCTCTCCATGAGCTCTACAATGGTGACTCTGTCGTACCATTTTATATCCACTGGGAGTTGTTTAGTTCTCTCCATGAGCTCTACAATGGTGACTCTGTCGTACCATTTTATATCCACTGGGAGTTGTTTAGTTCTCTCCATGAGCTCTACAATGGTGACTCTGTCGTACCATTTTATATCCACTGGGAGTTGTTTAGTTCTCTCCATGAGCTCTACAATGGTGACTCTGTCATACCATTGCATATCCACTTGGATTTGTTTAGTTCTCTCCATGAGCTCTACAATGGTGACTCTGTCATACCATTGCATATCCACTTGGATTTGTTTAGTTCTCTCCATGAGCTCTACAATGGTGACTCTGTCGTACCATTTTATATCCACTGGGAGTTGTTTAGTTCTTTCCATGAGCTCTACAATGGTGACTCTGTCGTACCATTTTATATCCACTGGGAGTTGTTTAGTTCTCTCCATGAGCTCTACAATGGTGACTCTGTCGTACCATTTTATATCCACTGGGAGTTGTTTAGTTCTCTCCATGAGCTCTACAATGGTGACTCTGTCGTACCATTTTATATCCACTGGGATTTGTTTAGTTCTCTCCATGAGCTCTACAATGGTGACTCTGTCATACCATTTTATATCCACTGGGAGTTGTTTAGTTCTCTCCATGAGCTCTACAATGGTGACTCTGTCATACCGTTGCATATCCACTGGGACTTGTTTAGTTCTCTCCATGAGTTCTACAATGGTGACTCTGTCATACCATTTTATATCCACTGGGATTTGTTTAGTTCTCTCCATGAGCTCTACAATGGTGACTCTGTCGTACCATTTTATATCCACTGGGAGTTGTTTAGTTCTCTCCATGAGCTCTACAATGGTGACTCTGTCATACCATTTTATATCCACTGGGAGTTGTTTAGTTCTCTCCATGAGCTCTACAATGGTGACTCTGTCATACCATTTTATATCCACTGGGATTTGTTTAGTTCTCTCCATGAGCTCTACAATGGTGACTCTGTCGTACCATTTTATATCCACTGGGAGTTGTTTAGTTCTCTCCATGAGCTCTACAATGGTGACTCTGTCATACCGTTGCATATCCACTGGGACTTGTTTAGTTCTCTCCATGAGCTCTACAATGGTGACTCTGTCATACCATTTTATATCCACTATTCTGTGCAGACACCAGTTAATGATTGATTGTAGTTTCTTAATCAAATTGATCTAGAACTTCAATTCTATGAAATTTTGTATGTATCTTTTTTCTCATGTTGTTTTTAATTCCATGTATATCTGTTTTAAGAATGATTTACTTATTCTGTTCCTTCCTATTTTCCATAGTATTTGATGTTTCTTTACGTTGTTGGATGGGACCAAGCCAAGAAAGACTTCATGTTCTGATTACTTTAAGTAGCTTTCTTTGTTCTATTTCCCAAACATACAATGAAACAGTTACATATTTGTGGCTGCTGAGAGAGAGAGAGAGAGAGAGAGAGGATTGAGAGAGAGAGAGAGAGAGAGGAGAGAGAGAGAGAGAGAAAAACAAGCACAGACACAGTGTACATATCTTACTTATGTACATTGGAATCTCATGTATATTTTTTAATATACTTTTGAATTCTGATATTGCACATTTGAACTCACATCACCGATTACTCTGTATTTTAAAATCTCAATATGTCTTTGTTTACACAAGGCAATTTCATACTTGCTTATTGTCAACATTAGAATTCTGAAATTTCTTGTTAAGTATCAAGGAATTTCATGTTTGCTTGCTGTGTCCCTATCATCACAATCATGTGCCATGTCAAATGACATAGTTGTTCATGCATCTGCGCAGATCTTAATCCGTTGTATTCTGAATCAATTTTATTGATGTTATTCCTCCATACCAATTTCTTCGGTCATCCATCATAATTTCTCTGTTAGCCTGTGCCTCTTATGTCATTGATCTTTCAAATCGTTGTGACATTTATCAGTGCATCTCTTCTCATTACGTGACGTAAGAACATTGTCTCTTTTTGATAGTTATTCATTAGAATTATAACAGTTCTTGTAACGTACATGAGTTGGCATGTTAGCAATGTTGTTAGCAAACTTCACTAATGTCATGAACACAGTTGGATGCAGGTTCGATGCCTGAGTTACTTGCCTGCAAAAATTAGTGAAAGATTGGCCATCTATTCCTCTGTGCATTCAGACATACAACATTTGATGGAGCCATCACATCATACTCACAGTAGGACACTGCTACAGGACAAATGTGTGTGTGTGATATTCATTGATGTTCCATGAGTACTTATGTCCATTGTCAGTCTCCCTGGTGAAGGGGTTAAGGGTGTTGTTTGTAATTCCGTATACTCACGTATAAAACACAGCGGCGCAAGATTTGGCAGAGGATCGTGTCGCGTTGGTTTCTTACAGAGGTGTGTGAGACTGTCGTTCAGAAAGCAATAGCACACTACTGAATGTAAAACTTGCCAAGACATCAACAGCAGCTGAAAAATGCTGGTGTTGACTGCAATGACCTGTAAAGGATATGCAAAAAAAAAAAAAAAAAAAAAAAACACTTATTTCCATTAGAATACCACAACTGCTTGTTGTGAAGTGTTTGGTGTTCTTCCTACAGTGGATGGTGATGAACAAGATGCTGCAGCAGAAGAAGAAGATCCTAACTCTGGCAGATATGCTCACTATCAATTCACACCTCGGTTCTTGAAGTTGAAAACAGTTGGAGCAACGTGAGTACAATATTTTTGACAAGTGCCTTTTCAAGTATTGGTACTTGTTTAGTAGACAGAGTACTTTCCAATTTTAATTTCAGTTTAATAAAATTTTTAAGTAAATAAAATTAAGGTTAATTTTTCATTCTTAACCCTACCAGACCACTGTACCAATTTTTCGGTAATTTCCTAATCTGCCGCTATACCGCTGAACCTAATTTTCGGTATTTTGCCTAGAACGTGAAAAAAATGTGTCACAAACTAAAAATAACCAACCAATCATGGTCAAACCTCATGGTTAGCTATTGCAAATGTCGGCTACTATATGTTTGAATTGACTTTGTGAGGTTTAACGCAAAAAAATTCTGAAAATTCACAATGAAACGAGCGGCTGATAAACCAATCACTTCAACAAGTAGGCCTAGGCTTTTCACAGTCCAACCAGTGATCGATACTTTTGTTTATTCAGACTAGATTGGCACATATTGGTGCTAGATGAAAGGCAGACCTATTTTCTACAATGTCTTCAAGTTACGTCTTATTCTAACAACTTAATTGCATGTAACTAACATTTTTCTATATCATGTTGGTTTTTTTCTCTTTAATGCTCAGGAGCCCAGGTAATAGGGACAGTTAGGTTCAGGGCCTCAGGTCTGATAGGGTTAAGACGCATTGGGCATGTAGAGCTAGACCCATATTGTTATAGACTAAATGGGTGATGTTGTCGCTATAACACCTGCCCTTGTATTTCTTCAGACATTTTCTGGTACCCATTTTAGCCTGGGTCTACCTGGGGGTCCGGGTCAGTGTCTTTTTAATTTGAAAACACCCAGGTGTTGGTCAGCATGGCTGAATGGATAAGAGTGTTAATTCTCAAACACCTGGTGTGCTGATGTTGAGGTAGCAGGTTCAACCCCATCACCGGTCAGTTGGACTAAAATGTTGACTTCTCGTCCTTGACTTGAGGACATAAATTACAAGTACCTCTGAAGTTGGAGTGAATTTGTCTGATGGAGATAGACACTGGTAATCGGGAAAGCTAATTCACACGCAAAAATCAGTCCAGTTCACTAGAAATAGTAGCACATATATGGACTCTGCTTTAGTTCAAAGCAAGCGAGTACCCCCAAAAAAAATAATGCCCAGATGCCGATCAAACCCATGACCACTCATGTGGTAGGTGAGCGTCTAGCCACTATGCTACCATGGCTCCCTAATGAAAGCATGTAGTTTCTAATGTCAATGATTAATTGACCTAAAGATCAGCGGTAGATGAGGCTGGGGCAGACCTAGAGAAACGAAGCTTGATAGTCTCAGATGACGACGTGACGACTTTGGAGCAGCTAAGAATGAAGGAAGCTACGCAGATGTGCTGTACAAAAATGAAAAATCAAATTATCTCCACCTGATCGGCAGCTCTGCCCTAATTATAACTGACATCTCTGATTGGTTGAATCAGCCACCTCTAAACCCACTTAAGAACTGATAGTTGGCAATATGGTCCTCTTTGTCAGTGATGGACAGACAATACACTTTCCAGTATTAATACCTATTGAGTGACATCACTGATTTATCTTAAGGTTAAGGACAAGAGGGTTATCTTCATGGCAACAGGTTTTATTCCATCTGGTTCGGTGTCTCTACAGAACAGCAGCCCTTGCACGAAGCATGAATTTGGTAATTTCAACAATGACTCCCAGGAATTTCCACAAATATTTACTGGTGTCCTGGTTTCTTTGGCAGAGCTATAAAGATGGATTTTAATAAATGACTAGGAATGTACCCACTAGTGTAGATGTCATTTAGGAATGTTGTCAATATTTTGATTCCAAATCATTTAGAGCCTCAACTTCCTCCAATGTAATGTTGTCTGGACCGAGTGCCTTTTCTTTCTTCATGTGATGTAGCGCATCTTCAACTTCCACTGCAAGTATTGGTGGACCTATTGGTGAACATCAATACATCTGGAACAAGACAAGCTGCAGAAGCTGCCAGATCAGCAAAGCAATGTTCTAACTGTCTGCCTGTTGAAGCTTCGATCCTAGACCACTTGTCAACCAAGGTTTAGGGCCTGGTGACTAACAATACACAAAATGATTATTTCAACTTACAGGCAATGTTTTGAATTAGTGATGCTGTCAACGATTCACAAATTACATTCTTCTTCTTATCCTTCTCATGTTGACACCTTCAGACAATGAGAGAGCTCACTGGCTGTGCCACTCTATCACTAATGAATCAAACCAACATTATGAACACCAATAGAGAGTTGGGCTAAAATGAGGATTTTCAATTCAGCAGATAAATATTGATGGTTTGAATGAAATAAGACAGATTGAAGAATAGTAGAGGAATGGCTAGCCAAGTGGCTAGAATGCAGAGTTTTCTTTCGGGAGACCCGGATTCGAATCCTCGGTAAGGTGTTATTTTTTTTTGGGGGGGGGGGGGGGGGGGGGGGGGGACGGGGACCCTAACCTGTACAGTTCGCAGCGACTGCACTAGCCAGGCGGCCTAAATTCCTCAGGCTCAAGATCCCCATGTCATACACTGCAAAGTAGATGACAATTATTGTTTTATTTTAGACAGAAAATAGTAAATAAACAGTAAACAATATACAGGATCCTGTTCCATGCCTTGAGGTTGAGCTATATTGGGTATATCATGCTAGCCCCATAATTTTATAGACCAATTGTCACTCAATGGGTGATTTAGTCAACATCACAATTGTCACTCAATGGGTGATTTAGTCAGTATCACAATTGTCACTCGATGGGTGATTTAGTCAGTATCACAATTGTCACTCAATGGGTGATTTAGTCAGTATCACACTGGCCGCTTCTGCTTTTCAGAACATTTCATGGTACCCCACGTTAGTCTGGGAGTGCAGGTCAGTTTGTCAAAATCCCAGCTTTGATGAAGATTCAAACTCATGACCTCCAGGGCAGCTGGCAAGTGTGCTAGCTTTCACACTACTGCAGCTTCCCAGATTAAACATCAGAATGGGCAGACAAGAGTGGCACACCAGTCATACAAATAGACTGGCCGATCAACGCCAACGAGTCCAGTTAGTCACCACACATCAAAGGTTTTACTACAGAGCAGATCATGTTAAGTCAAATGACATCACATTGGGCAGTCCCATGTTTGCTCAGTCCTCAGATGCAGCAGCCATCCCAAAGTTTTTCTGCTTACTGTTTACATGAGGAATTGGTTATGATGTCTCCTCCCTTGACCTCGAAGGCGGCATTGATGTGCCTGATCAGGCTTCACTCCCAATTTGTTGCAATTTATTACATTGGAACCTCAGAAGTCGGAGTGGGTTGGCCTGATGACGAGGGACACTGGTAATAGGAAAAGCTAATCCACATGCAAAAACTAGAAGTAGTTGTATGTGTATGGACTACGCTTGAGTTCAAAGCAAGTGAACGCACACATGCACGCACGCGCGCACACACACACACAGAAAGAGAGTGGATATAATATGGAGGAGTATAGTGATGATAAAATGAACTGAACATGCGTTATTTTCATTGTTGGTTGTTTATGTATATATCAACCAGCAGTCTGGCTTTGGGGATAGTGAGATGCAGTTTCATCATTCCCCATCATACCGAGTTGAGTGTTCGGAATCAGCTGCAGGTGATTTCAAAGCAGACTGATTTGTGTTGATTTTGATGGTATGAGGCATTGGCCGTTTAGAAAGCTATGGCAAACTACTGAACTAACATTGCATAGTAAATCGCAAACAGCCAGTAAATGCTGGGGTTGCTTGCAACATCTTGTAAAGTGAATGCAACTACATCTTACATATCCTGTTGATTTTACTTTTCAGAGTTGAATTTGTGGTTGGTGCACAGTCAGTCAGTAAACTCCGCATGATTGAGAAACACTTTTTCCGCGATCGCGTCCTGAAGTCTTTTGACTTTGAGTTTGGATTCTGTATCCCGCACAGCCACAACACAGTCGAGCATATTTACGAGTTCCCAAAGCTCAGCGAGGAGACCAGTAAGTTGCACAAATGTCCATGTATTGTCTTTAACTCACATCAATTTCCTCTCAGATCACCATACATAACTCGATCATATTTTATTTGGTTCGCTGGCTTTGAATTCAAGTGTAGCCAGTACACGTGCTGCTACTTCTAGTAGGTTCCACTAAAGGGGAGCGTGCAGGACTGATGCTTGCATGTGGTTTAGCTTTCCCGATTACCACTGTCCCTCGCCATCAGGGGAATCCACTCCGATTTCAGAGGTTAACTCTCTCATGAAGTTTATGGCTTTTCCAGGCTTCTGTCATTGTAGGTAAAGTACTTAAGTAAAAGTCTCTTGTATATGCCCTAAGGAGCTTTGGGGATGTGGTGCTAGATCCTTATCTTGATAGACCAATCAGTGGGTGATGTGCTCGGCATTGCCTGGCCACCTTTATTTCCCAAGACTTTTCCAAGTACCCCGTTAAATTGATCACTCAGTTGGATTTCAGTAATTTACCTTACAGTCTGCAGACTGGTATAAAGGGTTTGTTGCACATATCAAACCACCATAAATCTTGCTGTGTAACTACCTATTAACTAATTCTTGGGAAAATTAATGTGGTGCATTCCTCTTGACTTCTGCATCTATATCTTAGACTTACATTATTTTCATTGAGGGTTACAATGTAACATATTTGAATTGTTGGCAGGGTGGTGGCAAAAATGGCCTACAGTTGGATTTAGGGACAACAAATGCTGCCCTTGCTCTGCAATAACAATCTCTGTGATGTTACTGCACCCCACTCACTGCAATGCAGGCAAACCCATTCATGGCTTAGTTGACCTGGATGCTATGCATCGGGAGTTAAAAATCAGTCTTCCATAAGATTTACAACCAACCAGTTATCCCCTACCTGACAAAGCAGTTGAAGCTACGGTAGCTTAGTGACTAGACCCTCACCTGGTGGTCATGAGTTTGATCCGCATCGGAGCAGATTCAGATGTTTAAAATTGACCTTGGTTCCCAGGTCGATTTAGCCTAAACTATTTACCAAGAAATGTTTTAGGTAGTAAAGGTAGCGGGTGTATTACTGACCATATCAGCCAGTGAGTTTTTCTGATCTCTGTATCACATGTTCTGTCACATGTGATGTAGCATAGATATTTGAACAGGCTGACCCCAAGATTAGAAGTAGCCGCCCTTTGACTTCAACTCTGGTGGACAAGTGACGACTTCAAGCCAACTGTTGTGTTTTACCCATACTGGAATAGGTTGATAACAAACATTGATTGCTGAAGATGAAGAAGAAGGACATTGTTGTAATGTTCAAATGATTGCTATGTGTTCCTGTAATTAATGTATCAATGAACATTTCCAGTCAAGGAGATGGTGCAGCATCCCTACGAGACCCGTTCTGACAGCTTCTATTTCGTGGAGGACAGACTGATCATGCACAACAAGGCAGATTATTCTTACAGTGATGACATCCCTCCCTCATAGTGGACCATCATCATCATCATCACCTTGTACAGGAAAATATGGAAGATTTCTACACACTGTACTCAAACTGAAGATGAACACGTACATTTCAATGAAATTCTCATTACCCTCAACATGTAACATACACAAATCTGGCAGCTCCTGGCCATATTATAACCTGATTCCCACCATAATTTGTTATGTTTGACTGCTTCCAGTGACTGTATGATCTTGTTTGTCTCTCATCACTGATATGCTTGACATTCTCACTGTTGCAATTATTCTTGAAAGTTCATAATTCATGTTCATCATTAAAGAGGGGTTAATGTACCAGGTTTTATCCCGTCTTGCTCAATCTCTTCCCACAGTGCAGCTAACTGCCTGCCAAAGCATTGCACGGAGCATGATCTAAGTATGAGGGGGCTTTAAATGGAAACCTTAAATATATTTTTGGGGTGAATATATTCTGAAATAGAACCAAAAAAAACAAAACAAATGTATCCTTTTTCAATGTAGTCACCACTGCATTCAGTGCAAGTCCTCCAGCGAAGATAAAGTGCTTGGAGTCCTGTAGAAAAAAATTCTCTTGGTTACGTGTGTAACCACTCATGCACCACCTGCTGTACCTCTTCACAGGAGTCACACCATTTTGAAACTTCCTACTCCACTCATACACTTGCTGGATGTGTGATAGATTGACTCACTTCTCAAGTTGTTATATTACATGGGTGAGGGTTCCAGATTGATTCTTTCATCTCGTCATTTTATTACATGAGTGAGTATGTCAGAGTGGTTCTCACGTATGATTACATGAGTGAATGTCCTAAAGTTACTTTTACTTCTCAAGTCATTGTATTACATGAGTGAGTGTCTTAAAGTTACTTTTACTTCTCTAGTCATTGTATTACATGAGTGAGTGTGTCAGAGTGGTTCTCACGTATGATTACATGAGTGAGTGTCCTAAAGTTACTTTTACTTCTCTAGTCATTGTATTACATGAGTGAGTGTCCTAAAGTTACTTTTACTTCTCTAGTCATTGTATTACATGAGTGAGTGTGTCAGAGTGGTTCTCGCGTATGATTACATGAGTGAGTGTCCTAAAGTTACTTTTACTTCTCTAGTCATTGTATTACATGAGTGAGTGTGTCAGAGTGGTTCTCGCGTATGATTACATGAGTGAGTGTCCTAAAGTTACTTTTACTTCTCTAGTCATTGTATTACATGAGTGAGTATGTCAGAGTGGTTCTCGCGTATGATTACATGAGTGAGTGTCCTAAAGTTACTTTTACTTCTCTAGTCATTGTATTACATGAGTGAGTGTGTCAGAGTGGTTCTCATGTATGATTACATTAGTGAGTGTCCTAAAGTTACTTTTACTTCTCTAGTCATTGTATTACATGAGTGAGTGTGTCAGAGTGGTTCTCACGTATGATTACATGAGTGAGTGTCCTAAAGTTACTTTTACTTCTCTAGTCATTGTATTACATGAGTGAGTGTCCTAAAGTGACTCTCTTATGTCTAGTCATTGTATTACATGAGTGAGTGTCCTAAAGTTATTTTTACTTCTCTAGTCATTGTATTACGTGAATGAGTGTCTTAAAGTGACTCTCTTGTGTCTAGTCATTGTATTACATGAGTGAGTGTTCTAAAGTAACTCTCTCTTCTCTACTTGTTGTATTACATGAGAAAGTGTTCAAGAGTGACTCTCTCTTTAGTCATTGTATTACATGAGTGAATATCCAAACTTTAATCTCTCTTCTCTAGTCGTTGTATTACATGAGTGAGTCCAAGAGTGACTCTCACTTCTCAAGTCATTGTATTACATGAGTGAGTATTCCAGAGTGGTTCTAACTGTTCAAGTCATTATATTATATGAGTGAGTATTCCAAAGTGATTCTAACTTTTCAAGTCACTGTATTACATGAGTGAGTATCTCAGAGTGATTCTAACTTTTCAAGTCACTGTATTACATGAGTGAGTATTCCAAAGTGATTCTAACTTTTCAAGTCACTGTAGTACATGAGTCATTGTATTACATGAGTGAGTGTCCTAAAGTTACTTTTACTTCTCTAGTCATTGTATTACATGAGTGAGTGTGTCAGAGTGGTTCTCATGTATGATTACATTAGTGAGTGTCCTAACGTTACTTTTACTTCTCTAGTCATTGTATTACATAAGTGAGTGTGTCAGAGTGGTTCTCACGTATGATTACATGAGTGAGTGTCCTAAAGTTACTTTTACTTCTCAAGTCATTGTATTACATGAGTGAGTGTCCTAAAGTGACTCTCTTATGTCTAGTCATTGTATTACATGAGTGAGTGTCCTAAATCTCTAGTCATTGTATTACATGAGTGAGTGTGTCAGAGTGGTTCTCACATATGATTACATGAGTGAGTTTCCTAAAGTTACTTTTACTTCTCTAGTCATTGTATTACATGAGTGAGTGTCCTAAAGTGACTCTCTTATGTCTAGTCATTGTATTACATGAGTGAGTGTCCTAAAGTTATTTTTACTTCTCTAGTCATTGTATTATGTGAATGAGTGTCTTAAAGTGACTCTCTTGTGTCTAGTCATTGTATTACATGAGTGAGTGTCCTAAAGTGACTCTCTTATGTCTAGTCATTGTATTACATGAGTGAGTGTCCTAAAGTTATTTTTACTTCTCTAGTCATTGTATTATGTGAATGAGTGTCTTAAAGTGACTCTCTTGTGTCTAGTCATTGTATTACATGAGTGAGTGTCCTAAAGTGACTCTCTTATGTCTAGTCACTGTAGTACATGAGTGAGTATCTCAGAGTGATTCTAACTTTTCAAGTCACTGTATTACATGAGTGAGTATTCCAGAGTGATTCTCACTTCTCAAGTCATTGTGTGCCATGCAAGTCATGAATGAGTGTCTTGCTCTTCTCTAGTCATTGTATTACATGAATGAGGGTCACTGAGAGAGACTCACATCTGAAGTCACTGAATTATATACATGAGTGTCCAAGACTTACTCTCACTTCTCACCGTTCCCAATTTTATGCTTAGAATAACCAGTACACATTTGGTGAGTTGACTGGTACTAAAACAGTACATAGGATATGTGTACTTCAAGCATGATGTCAGATACCATGAGATGGCAAATCTATGGACCAGTTACCTCTGTTTAGCATCTCTTCTTTAACATACAGTTTGAATATTTATGTTTCACATTGTATATATATATATAAACTGTCATCTACTGTATAGTACCTTGTGATGTAGGACAGGGGATTCTTAAGCCTGAGGAATTAAAGCCGCCTGGCTAGTGCAGTCGCCACAAACTGCAGATTAGGGTTCTCTTTTTTCCCCCAACAAAAAACAAAAACAATGATTTCCTCATTGAAAGTATACATAAATTATGTTTATTCCATAAAATATGTAGATTTTAGTGTTTTATCAATGTTGTAGCATTCTTCTTCTTCCTCATTCACACATTTAATGTCTCTAATAAAAGTGTTATTTTCATTTGTTTAAACTCTACTTCAATAATCATAGTTAAAATGTTGGCGGCAAACACAAAAGGTAAGTAGCCCCAAAGCAGCTACTGCCACTGAGGTGTCAAGTGTCAGATCTTCACATTCCCCATAACCAGGATTTTATGAGATGAGCTGAGCAGTTCTCTTCCTAATCTATTTTCCTTCCCAGAACATTCTAAAAATTGTTTGACACCTATTTAATAAATTTGGGTCAACCCCAGAGCTGTACAGGTCAGGGAAGATCATCCTGCTGCTTCTGGGGGTTGAATCCTGACCAATGTCTTGGCAGGCAAGTGCACTCAGATTAGTTGAAGGGCAACTTTCTAGCTATTATTATCATTATTATCATCATTACCATCATCATCATTATCATCATCATCATTATCATCATCATCATTATCATCATGTAGCAGGTTCTTTGCAGAACGTTGCTGTCATCATGGTCTACTGACAGGTTTCTGGATCACTGGCCATGTTTCTTGACTCTTTCACCCTGGCCATGTCTCCTGACTCTTACACCCTGGCCATTTCTCCTGACTTATGCACCTTGGCCATTTCTCCTGATTCATGCACCCTGGCCATTTCTCCTGATTCATGCACCCTGGCCATTTCTCCTGACTTATGCACACTGGCCATTTCTCCTGATTCATGCACCCTGGCCATTTCTCCTGATTCATGCACCCTGGCCATCTCTCCTGACTCATGCACCCTGGCCATTTCTCCTGATTCATGCACCCTGGCCATTTCTCCTGACTTATGCACCCTGGCCATTTCTCCTGATTCATGCACCCTGGCCATTTCTCCTGATTCATGCACCCTGGCCATTTCTCCTGATTCATGCACCCTGGCCATTTCTCCTGACTTATGCACCCTGGCCATTTCTCCTGATTCATGCACCCTGGCCATTTCTCCTGACTTATGCACTCTGGCCATTTCTCCTGATTCATGCACCCTTGCCATTTCTCCTGACTTATGCACTCTGACCATTTCTCCTGATTCATGCACCCTGGCCATTTCTCCTGACTTATGCACACTGGCCATTTCTCCTGATTCATGCACCTTGGCCATTTCTGCTGACCCATGCACCCTGGCCATTTCTCCTGACTTATGCACTCTGGCCATTTCTCCTGATTCATGCACCCTGGCCATTTCTCCTGACTTATGCACCCTGGCCATTTCTCCTGATTCATGCACCCTGGCCATTTCTCCTGATTCATGCACCCTGGCCATTTCTCCTGACTCATGCACCCTGTCCATTTCTCCTGATTCATGCACCCTGGCCATTTCTCCTGACTTATGCACCCTGGCCATTTCTCCTGATTCATGCACCCTGGCCATTTCTCCTGATTCATGCACCCTGGCCATTTCTCCTGACTTATGCACCCTGGCCATTTCTCCTGATTTATGCACCCTGGCCATTTCTCCTGATTCATGCACCCTGGCCATTTCTCCTGATTCATGCACCCTGGCCATTTCTCCTGACTCATACACCCTGGCCATTTCTCCTGATCCATGCACCCTGGCCATTTCTCCTGTCTCTTACACCCTGGCCATTTCTCCTGATTCATGCACCCTGGCCATTTCTCCTGATTCATGCACCCTGGCCATTTCTCCTGATTCATGCACCCTGGCCATTTCTCCTGATTCATGCACCCTGGCCATTTCTCCTGACTCTTACACCCTGGCCATTTCTCCTGACTCATGCAACCTGGCCATTTCTCCTGACTCACGCACCCTGGCCATTTCTCCCGACTGTGCACCCTGGCCATTTCTCCTGACTCACACGCCCTGGCCATTTCTCCTGACTGTGCACCCTGGCCATTTCTCCTGTTTCATGCACCTTGGCCATTTCTCCTGACTCTTACACCCTGGCCATTTCTCCTGACTCATGCACCCTGGTCATTTCTCCTGATTCATGCACCCTGGCCATTTCTCCTAACTCATGCACCCTGGCCATTTCTCCTGATTCATGCACCCTGGTCATTTCTCCTGACTCTTACACCCTGGCCATTTCTCCTGACTCATGCACCCTGGTCATTTCTCCTGATTCGTGCACCCTGGCCATTTCTCCTGACTCATGCACCCTCATGTCCAAAGTGTCTGCAATGTCCTGTGTCATGCTGGTTGACCCAGGAAATGCCTTCCATCACCGGAATCCCCCTATCTCTGCTGGTGTTCCACAACATGTGTCTTCTTCTGAACACAGTCCAAGGCGTTACTGTAGTCAGTGAAGCAAATTTGGTGATCTGCCCTCTCATCTTATCATCTCATCTCATCTCATCATGTTCTTTTGTACTTTGCAGTGTTGAGGTAAAGCATAAACTGCGGGAGAGTGCCCGTTTATGGGCTTCATATATCAAGATTCTCATGGACTCTGTTATTTCCTCTGATCTTCATTAACATGGTCATCCTCTTCTTTGGTTCCATTTGGTCTGTACATCATTGCTTGTTGTGGTGTACTGTCAGTTGGTAGCCTAGTTATATGGCTGAACCTTCTAACTTGCTGTTTTCTGATTAAATCTAGCACTGCTATAACCTCCACTTTAGTCCTGATTCCTTCATTTCTAATTTTCTCTCTTCATGATACATTGAATATTCTTCTCAGGAATCTCATTTCTGTTGTTGTAATTTTACTTCTCTCATTTTCTGTCATTGTCCAGGTTCGACATTGGATCTGCTGCCTGTGTTTTTGAAAAGATGCTTCTCATGTTGAAGATAGTCCCTGGCTCTTCTGTTTCAAGTCTGTCTATACTTCTTTGCATTCATATTTCAAGTTCCTTCCAACCCTAATGTGTGCTATAGAGTATATTTACTACATTGTCATCATGTTGTAAATGTATGCTCTTTCTCTCTATATATATGTATATAATTACGCTGTTTGATATGTCACTTTATCTCCTACTGTGATGGTGTTTTGTTAAAATTATAAGCTAGCGTGTTTAGACTAGTTAAGTTGCATTTTTTATGAACATGTATTTGAGCTACTTAAATTTGATTTTAATTTATGGTTGGGCATTCAAAATCTATATTAAATGTGATTGGACTGTTAAATGCTAAATAGATTTGTGTTTGGACTAGTTAATTCTAAATTCAAGTGTGACTGTACTAGTTAAATGCTAAATTCAAGTGAAGTGTAGGGAGTCTCTGTGGCGAAGTGGTCAAGCCGTTTGACTCGGGCTCCGAAGGTTGTGGGTTCGATTCCGGGCCGCGTCCTTCGGTTCACGAGTTAAATTTTTTGGAGACTACTGTGGGTTGTCGCTAGAGCTACAGAGTTCGTGCTTGGTGCGGCGCTTTCCGCGCTGTGGAAAGAGACCGAGCCATGTGGGATAAAACCCGGTGCAATGAAGTCGACCCTGTCAACTTTTAAGCGACTTTTTAAAAAAAAATTCAAGTGTGACTGGACTAGTTAAATGCTAAATTCAAGTGTGCTGGGATAGATAATTGCTAAATTCAAGTGTGTCTGCACTATTTAAATGCTAAATTAAATTGTGTTTGAACCACAGAACTACTAACAATATGCTAATTTGAATTATTAAGTAGCAGGAATTTTACAAATAACTTTCTTTACAATAGTGCAAACTAGAAAGTTGTATGTATGTCAGGCTGGCAATACATTTGGTCACCTGTCTACGTGCTTATTGATGCCTTAAGGAAAAAGGTTTTGGGTGTGGCCTTAAACTAATTTGGCACCGCCACCATTTACTCGTTGAATCTGCAAACCTCTGACCCCACAAATGTTCTCTCAAGGGTCAAACTAGTGAAAGTTTAATGGCACCAAGTCTAGACTGTATGCTGGATCTTTTAAGGTCTTAAATTTCAGAGCACTCAGTGTGTCCACTATGTGCAGCCGTATGAGGGCGGGCGTTGCCAAGTAGTAACAATACTCCTTTTGAGAGGTCTCCTGCATTATGATTTTATTGCAGGCTTCGGTTTGTTCACTAGCATTTCACTATATGGAGGACTAGTCACAGTTTTACCTTTTTCCTTGAAGTGCATCAATAAAGTATCCCTGATATCCCAAAGATTGTCATTATGACTTTCCCAGTGAATTCCTGCACCTTGAATTGTTTCTAAACCAGAGACAACGGATGTTTCCACTGCATTGACTGCTTCTTACTCTCTGGTTTGTAATGGTGCACCCATGACTCAAACAAGTGTCTCCATATTGAACTATCATTGATCTCTAACTTTACAAGGTTTCTGACAACAACAACAAAAACAAATAATGTCTCGTTGTTCTTGCACAGTGCACGTCAATAGTTGGGCAGCCATTTTATAATCATTATTGTGCAAGTGCCAAATGCTCGATCCTCATGACCCTTTCATGTAGTTTTGCTTAAGAGCCAGTTTGTGTCCTAACATAAGATTTTCCGTTGTCCATTCTCTTCCGTGCACTGTATAAATAAAATTCCTGTTACTTAATGACTTTCCCTCATACATTTTAACTATCTTAGTGGTAAATGTTTGAACTAGTAATATGCTAACTTGAACTATGTTTGAACTGCCTCAGTGTCTAATGTTTGAACTAGTGATAAGCTAAATTGGTTGCAATTTTTCAGCTGTCTCAATGCCTAATGATTTAACCAGTGATATGCTAAATTGAAATATGTTTGAACTGTTTCACTGCCTAATGTTTGAACTAGTGATATGCTAAATTGTATTATATTTCAGCTGTTTCAATGCCTAATGACTGAACTAGTGATATGCTAAATTGAAATATATTTGAACTTTCTTAGTGGTAAATGTTTGTATTAGTGATATGCTAAATTGAACTATGTTTGAACTGTCTCAATGCCAAATGCTTGAACTATTGATCTGCTAAATTTAAATATGTTTGAACTGTCTCAGTGCTAAATTTACAAATGTTTCAATTAGTGAAATGCTACATTGAGGAATATTTGAGCTTGTGATATGCTAAATTTAAAATGTTTGAACTATCGTAAATGCTAAACTGAAGAATGTTTGAACTAGTTAGAGGTAAATTCAAGTATACTTTGACTGTTTATATAGACTGACAAATATATTGGCAAATATTTTGGCTGGTTGAATTCTAAGCAGAAATATGTTTGGATTAGTTCTATAGTTAACTAACAAATGTTTGGATTATATTGCAAATTGAAATATTTCTGAACCATGTGCATGTGTGGATTGGCACTGCAGACAGCAGATCACATACTCAGCAAACCTTCTGGCCTGGAGACACAACAGTGGAAGATAAACTCTATGGACCGCTGACTGAACCAAAAAATACTGAAGTTCATACAAGAGACAACATTCCAGATATAGACATATTTCAAGCGAATAAAAGAAAAGAAATATTTCTGGACGTAACTTTATGAAAGGAAATAAGTAACTTTGTTATATAACAAGAAAATAACTAAGTTTGTTATAATTTAAACAAGTTGATATTGGATGGCCTGCCTTCTGCCCGGTGGTCATGGGTTTGATTCCACATTAACACAGACTTCTGACATTGACCTGGGCTCCTAAACCAACTCAGCCTAAAATTGGTACTGGGGAATGTCCTAGGAAATAAAGGCGGCCAGAGTGAAATTGACCTCATCACCCCTTGAGTAGAAATTGGTCTATACAGATATGAGGCAAGGACCATATGTCCGAGACATGTCAAGGTGTGTTTAAACAGGGTCTTTAAGGCAAGAGGATTGGCTTCATTGCACCGGGTTTGATCCCATCTGGCTCGGCCTCTTTCTGCAAGGTGGCCTGCCAAAAGTTTTACAACAAAGCAAGAACTCCGTAGCTCCAGCGACAGCCCCTTGGAGTCTTGGAGAAAATTGCACTCATGAATTGAACAACGTGGTCTGGAATTGAACCCACAAAATTTGAAACACGAGGCAGGCAATATTACCACTTCACCATGAAGACTCCCCTTAGGGTATGTAAAAAAAATGTGTACTTTCTTTTATATATTGGATGCTGTGTGTACATTTGTCTTATGTTTTATACTGAATTGCTTCTCCATTATTGAATGTCCATATGTGTCCCAGATGTCTCCCTTTCTAGCCAAAATAAATAGTGTACAGAGTGTTTTTGTTTGCTTGTTTTTATTATAGCACCCATACCATTTCTAGTCTATGCCCAGGGAATATTTCCTAACTGATGAATAAAGGATGTTTGTGCAAGTGGGGGGTCTTCAAGATGTCCTGGTCAAGACACATGGCTTTTACTTCAACAGTTGCGGGAGTGCTTTTGACATGATAATTTGGTTCATGGTTGCAATTGTTCTGTTTTCAGAGACCCTCTCATTATTGTGTGTGTCACTGTGTGATACGTTTGACAGGCTGCCATGTAGAAAGAGCCTGAGCCACGTGGGATCAAATCCAGTTTCATGATGTTGATCCTGGTGCCTTTAACCCCCCCACAACCACCTTGCGTACATGTTGCGCACGTAAAAAATCTCTTGGCAGTTGGAAATCGAAAAAGAGTAGCCTAATGACGCTGCCTGGGCAAAGTTTTGAGTTTAAAATCTACTCAAAGTATTTTCAGGATCCTCGATGGTGCTATGGAGTTCATGCACTGAGCTGAGTTTCTCCAGACTCAGGCTTGAGTTAGGAGGAAAACAGAGCACTTATGGGTTGCACCCGTGTGCCGTGATGTTGATCCGTCAACTAAACTAAACGACTTCTTTCATCTTTCACTGCTCTATGTCATTAGGCATCACAGGCTTGTTTAATGATTGATTTACAAATTAGGGCTCACTCGGTATGCCGAGATGTGGGTTTTTAAGGTGTTGATGACTCCATCTTTTTCATTGTCTTCCCCTGCCTCTTTATGTTTACATTTTCATATTGTATGCTCTTGCTGCTAGCAATATTGAGTTCATTTTCACTAGATGGCCAAACCAGTTAATCTTTGTTTATCAATGAATTTAACAACTGGTGTTGCTCAAACTGTTTTATAGATCTTGTTTTAGTATAGTATATATGTATAGCATACATAGCTATTATTTAATCTGTTTGCTTTTACTTCTGCATTTTCTTCATTTTTCTTTGGAAGGAAGTGCGTGACACCTAATACATAAAGTCTGACTTCAGCAGTGATTTATGTAAGATTTACTTCCTCTAGACAGATCCATGCAAAGTAACGGGCTCTATCTACCTGTGTGCATGTATTCTTTTCTAATAAGTTTGCCATGGCAACAGCCTAAAGGGTTGTTTTTTACAATTTCCGACTGCTGTGGGCTACGTGTCTGATCTCACTACCCAAGATATCAGGGGAACGTGTAGAATCTTTATATACATATGATTCTTGGAAAACTGTTCTGGGCACGAGGCGTGTACTTTATGAGCCTTTGATCACTGTCTCAGCTCCCCATTAATAGTATGATAGTTCTCTTCAGCATACAGCATCAACACAAATAGTCCAATAGTTGTCCTAGCATTACAGATTCAACACTATAGTCCAATAGTTGTCCTAGCATTACAGATTCAACACTATAGTCCAATAGTTTTCCTAGCAATACAACAACATTAATAGTCCAGTAGTTCTCTTAGCAATACAACTTCAACACTAATAGTCCAGTAGTTCTCCTAGCAATACAACATCAACACTAATAGTCCAATAGTTCTCCCAACAATACATCAACACTATAGTCCAATAGTTCTCCCAACAATACACCAACACTAATAGTCCAATAGTTCTCCCAACAATACAACATCAACACTAATAGTCCAATAGTTCTCCCAACAATACAACATCAACACTAATAGTCCAATAGTTCTCCCAACAATACAACATCAACACTAATAGTCCAATAGTTCTCCCAACAATACAACATCAACACTAATAGTCCAGTAGTTCTCCCAACAATACAACATCAACACTAATAGTCCAATAGTTCTCCTAACAATACATCAACACTAATAGTCCAATAGTTCTCCTAGCAATACAACATCAACACTAATACCCCAGTAGTTCTTTTAGCAATACAACATCAACACTAACAGTCCAATAGTTCTCCTAGCAATACAATATCAACACTAATAGTCCAGTAGTTCTCTTAGCAATACAACATCAACACTAATAGTCCAATAGTTCTCCTGGCAATACAACATCAACACTAATAGTCCAATAGTTCTCCTAACAATACAACATCAACACTAATAGTCCAGTAGTTCTCCTAGCAATACAACATCAACACTAATAGTCCAATAGTTCTCCTAACAATACAACATCAACACTAATAGTCCAGTAGTTCTCCTAACAATACAACATCAACACTAATAGTCCAGTAGTTCTCTTAGCAATACAACATCAACACTTATAGTCCAGTAGTTCTCTTAGCAATGCAACATCAACACTAATAGTCCAGTAGTTCTCCTAGCAATACAACATCAACACTAATAGTCCAATAGTTCTCCTAACAATACATCAACACTAATAGTCCAATTGTTCTCCCAACAATACACCAACACTAATAGTCAAATAGTTCTCCCAACAATACAACATCAACACTAATAGTCCAATAGTTCTCCCAACAATACAACATCAACACTAATAGTCCAATAGTTCTCCCAACAATACAACATTAACACTAATAGTCCAATAGTTCTCCCAACAATACAACATCAACACTAATAGTCCAGTAGTTCTCCCAACAATACAACATCAACACTAATAGTCCAATAGTTCTCCTAACAATACATCAACACTAATAGTCCAATAGTTCTACTAGCAATACAACATCAACACTAATACCCCAGTAGTTCTTTTAGCAATACAACATCAACACTAACAGTCCAATAGTTCTCCTAGCAATACAACATCAACACTAATAGTTCAGTAGTTCTCTTAGCAATACAACATCAACACTAATATTCCAATAGTTCTCCTGGCAATACAACATCAACACTAATAGTCCAGTAGTTCTCCTAGCAATACAACATCAACACTAATAGTCCAGTAGTTCTCCTAGCAATACAACATCAACACTAATAGTCCAATAGTTCTCCTAGAAATACAACATCAACACTAGTAGTCCAATAGTTCTCCTAGCAATACAACATCAACACTTCTTCTTCTTCTTCTTTCGTTCGCTTGAAATATGTCTATATCTGCAATGTCGTCTCTTGCATGAATTGAACTGTTTTTTTCAGTTCACACAGTGGTCCATAGAGTTTATCTTCCACTGTCGTCTCTCTAGGCCAGAAGGTTTGCCTAGATATGTTATATTTTGGGCAGTCTTGGAGTATGTGCTCTGCTGTCTGCGACGCCAATCCACATGTGCACATGGCTGTTTCACCAATCTTGAATTTTGTATACATGTGGTTGCGTAATCTATTGTGTCCTGTTCTGAGGCGCAGAATAATGACTTGTTCTGGTCTGTCCATAATGTGGTAGTCATCTTGAGCAGGTTTTGGTGGCTTTCTGACTGATTTGATCATTCTTTTCTTTTGGTGGTATGTAACGGGCACATCAGGCTGTTCCTCTTTGGCTCCTTCCTTAGCCAATTGATCAGCTCTGTCGTTTCCGGGTACTCCACAGTGGGATGGTATCCACTGTATGGTGACTTTATGCTGACTGCTAAGTTCAGAAAGTAGTGTCCTTAGTACTGGCAATTTCCCAGAGAGGAGCGCCTCGAGTACTGATTTTGCATCTGTTAGTAGCACCACAGGTTGTGTACCATTGCTGTTATTTAGTAATTTCTCTGTTGCTATCTTGATTGCCTCAATTTCGGCATCATAGTTATGGCAGTACTTTCCTGTCGGTACTCTGGCTGTGTCCCTAGTATTATTTGGGTATTCTATGTACACTCCCGCTCCTCCATTTCGAACAGCATTTTGTGCTGACCCATCTGTGTAGACTCGGATCCAGAGGTCCTGTGGGTATTCTTCATCAAGGAAGCTGAGAGTGGCTGTTCTGCGCTGCACACTGTTCTGTTCTTCCTTGTCAAATATTCCTCTCACTTTTGTCTGGATTTGTAACGATAGTCTATGCTCATCTTTCCATGGAGTTCGCTCTGGAATAGTTGTTAGGGGGATATCAACTGTGGGCAGATCAGTGGTTTCTCTGCAGAGTCGTTTGGCCTGGTGGATAAAACTACTTCTTTTCAACCGCCCCATAGCTAGGTTTTCAAATCTGTTCTTCATAGGGTGGCCTGGCAAGCTGAGGAACTTTTCTGCTTGTATTATCGTTTTCGTATCTCTGCGCTCACTCAGTGCCTGTGTCCTCCCCATCTTCTCCATTTCCACTATAGGGGTTGATCTCATCCCTCCTGTGGTGACTCTAAGTGCTTGATTTTGCACCTTGTCCAGCTCTTGTAGTGTGGTATTTGATGCTGAACACCACGCAGTTGACCCATATTCCAGGTGTGGTCGTATGCTCTGTTGGTAAACTTTGCTAAGTATTTTCGTACTGGCTCCCCATGTGGTTCCACTTAGCTTTCTCAGGATGGCTATTTTCCTTCTGGCTTTTGCTACTGCTTTGTTGATGTGCTTTCTCCATGTCAGCTTGCCATCAAATGTTACTCCAAGGTATGTTGGTTCTTTATCTTCTCTTAGGGGTGTTCCATTTATCTGGATGATCCCTGCCTTTTGTTTTGGAGAGAGGGTAAATAGGGTGGTGCTGCACTTGTCAGTGTTTATGCTGACACACCATCTATTTGCCCATGCAGCAAATGTATCTACAGCTCTTTGTAGCAATCTGGTGGCCACTGATGCATATTCATTTGTGCTCCATAGAACCAGGTCATCGGCGTACATTGCCGCTTTAATTCCATGCGGTAGGTGAGCAACAAGATCATTGATGAAGATTAGAAAAAGTGTGGGGGACAAGACTCCGCCCTGGGGGACACCGTGACGCAGTAGTACTTTCTTGCTCTTGAGTCCGTCTATCTGTACTCGGGCTCTTCTGTTGTGCAAGTATGCTTTCACCCATTTGTACATTCTTCCATTGACTTTGCAGTTTCTCAGTTTCTTCATCAGACCTTCTTTCCAGACTTTGTCAAAGGCTTTCTTCAAATCTATCCATGCCGCGAGCACCAGCTTCTTCTCTTGGAATGCATCCTCAATTTCTTGAGAGAGGTAGGTTGTCTGATCTTCCGTAGAGTAGCACTGCCTAAAGCCAGCCTGCTGCGGCACAAGGATGTTTTTACTTTCAATGTACCACTGCAGTCTGTGATTGATGATGCGCTCCAGTGTTTTGCAGAGACAGCTGGTGAGGCTAATTGGTCTGTAGCTAGAGGCAATGGAACCATCTTTCCCTGATTTTAGGAGGGGTATCATGATTGCTTCTCTCCAGGCTTGTGGAACACTGCCTAAGGTCCAGCTGTTATTGAAGATCTGCAACAGCTTTGTTTTGGCCTCTGTTCCTAGGTTCCTGATCATTTCATTGGAGATACCATCAGCTCCTGGTGACTTTCTCATTTTCAGTTTTGATATGGCTAGCTCGAGTTCGCTGATTGTGATGGGTGCCTCCAGAACCTCATGTACTATTTCCTTCTGTCCTGTATGTTGTCGTTTCTCTCGAATCTCTTGTTGTTTCTCTGGACTAATTTTGATATTGCTATCTTGTGCGAACGAGTCCGCAAAATGGTCAGCTGCTTGCTTTCTTGTTAAGATTTTTCCATCTTTATGTAGTGCAATTTTTGAGTTTCTCCCTGTGCCCTCGTCATTAAGCTGTTTTATTAGCTTCCACAATTTCCTTGTGTCTCTTTCAAAGTTCAGAGACTCTGATCAACACTAATAGTCCAGTAGTTCTCCTAGCAATACAACATCAACACTAATAGTCCAATAGTTCTCCCAACAATACAACATCAACACTAATAGTCAAATAGTTCTCCCAACAATACAACATCAACACTAGTAGTCCAATAGTTCTCCTAACAATACAACATCAACACTAATAGTCCAGTAGTTCTCTTAGCAATACAACATCAACACTAATAGTCCAGTAGGTCTCTTAGCAATGCAACATCAACACTAATAGTCCAGTAGTTCTCCTAGCAATACAACATCAACACTAATAGTCCAATAGTTCTCCCAACAATACATCAACACTAATAGTCCAATAGTTCTCCCAACAATACACCAACACTAATAGTCCAATAGTTCTCCCAACAATACAACATCAACACTAATAGTCCAATAGTTCTCCCAACAATACAACATCAACACTAATAGTCCAATAGTTCTCCCAACAATACAACATCAACACTAATAGTCCAATAGTTCTCCCAACAATACAACATCAACACTAATAGTCCAGTAGTTCTCCCAACAATATAACATCAACACTAATAGTCCAATAGTTCTCCTAACAATACATCAACACTAATAGTCCAATAGTTCTCCTAGCAATACAACATCAACACTAATACCCCAGTAGTTCTTTTAGCAATACAACATCAACACTAACAGTCCAATAGTTCTCCTAGCAATACAACATCAACACCAATAGTTCAGTAGTTCTCTTAGCAATACAACATCAACACTAATAGTCCAATAGTTCTCCTGGCAATACAACATCAACACTAATAGTCAAGTAGTTCTCCTAGAAATACAACATCAACACTAATAGTCCAATAGTTCTCCCAACAATACAACATCAACACTAATAGTCCAGTAGTTCTCCTAACAATACAACATCAACACTAATAGTCCAGTAGTTCTCTTAGCAATACAACATCAACACTAATAGTCCAATAGTTCTCTTAGCAATACAACATCAACACTAATAGTCCAATAGTTCTCCTGGCAATACAACATCAACACTAATAGTCCAGTAGTTCTCCTAGCAATACAACATCAACACTAATAGTCCAGTAGTTCTCCTAGCAATACAACATCAACACTAATAGTCCAATAGTTCTCCTAGAAATACAACATCAACACTAGTAGTCAAATAGTTCTCCTAGCAATACAACATCAACACTAATAGTCCAGTAGTTCTCCTAGCAATACAACATCAACACTAATAGTCCAATAGTTCTCCCAGCAATACAACATTAACACTAATAGTCCAATAGTTCTCCCAACAATACAGCATCAACACTAATAGTCCAATAGTTCTCCTAGCAATACAACATTAACACTAATAGTCCAATAGCTCTCCCAACAATACACCATCAACACTAATAGTCCAATAGTTCTCCTAGCAATACAACATCAACACTAATAGTCCGATAGTTCTCCCAACAATACAACATCAACACTAATAGTCCAATAGTTCTCCTGGCAATACAACATCAACACTAATAGTCCAGTAGTTCTCCCAGCAATACAACATCAACACTAATAGTCCAATAGTTCTCCCAACAATACAACATCAACACTAATAGTCCAATAGTTCTCCCAACAATACACCATCAACACTAATAGTCCAATAGTTCTCCCAACAATACAACATCAACACTAATAGTCCAATAGTTCTCCCAACAATACAGCATCAACACTAATAGTCCAATAGTTCTCCCAACAATACATCAACACTAATAGTCCAATAGTTCTCCAAACAATACAACATCAACACTAATAGTCCAATAGTTCTCCCAACAATACAACATCAACACTAATAGTCCAATAGTTCTCCTAACAATACAACATCAACACTAATAATCCATTATTTCTAGCAATAGAGATTTTACACTAATAGTCCAACAGTTCTCCTTTCAGTACAGTCTTAACACTAATAGTCAAACAGTTCTCCTCTCAGTACAGAATTAACACTAATAGTCAAACAGTTCTCCTCTCAGTACAGTATTAACACTAATAGTCAAACAGTTTTCCTCTCAGTACAGTGTTAACATTAAACAGTTCTCCTCTCAGTACAGTGTTAACACTAATATAGTCCAACAGTTCTCCTCTCAGTACAGTATCAGCACTAATAGTTCAACAGTTCTCTCTGTACATCATCAACACTAGAACCACAATAGTGGAGACTATACTGCATATGCATTGAAGTGATTCAAAAATGGCTCCAAATTGACCAGACTTCACCTAGAGTGGCCCCAGTGGTTGAGACAGCAAGGCCAGCTTACGCAAAATGTTCTTCCATCTTTTGATATCATCCCAATTGTATCACTGTCTACCTCTTGTTTGCTGGCTTTCAACTCTTTTCTCCAGTATCAGTTTTACAAGAGTACGTTGTTTTTTAATGTGACCAAAATATTTAACTTGTCACTTTATTTCTTTCATCAACACACTTGTCATTCCTACACTCTGAAACCTATCTATTTGATTGGTTTTTGTTTTCATGAAATTCAGCATTTTTTTCTGCATGTCCACATATTCCTGGACTTCAATTCGACTTTCCATTTGCCTACTCATCGTCAAAGTTAGAGGCGTTAAAGGCAGAGGATTGAAGTCATTGCACCATATTCTGTTCCACCTGGCTTGGTCTTCTTTCTGGAGAGTCGAAGGCCAAAAGCGCCCCAAGGACCACAAAGACTGCATCCCCCTGAGGATCTGTAAACAAGATGGCACTTATGAACCGAATAACAACGTCCAGAAATAAAAGTTCATAGTACTTGTTACATCTACTTTACAGGCTGTGCGTACAATGAGTAGCTTGCCATTGATTTCTGAAAAGACAAGTCAACATTTCAATCCAACCTAATGCCGGTGTCGGAGTTGAACCCCTACCTTATCATCCGACCGTTTAAAGTTTAAGCGTGTGTTCTCTTATCCTTTGCGCCACGTTAAGGTCTTTGTAGCGCTTAAACAGACAATTGTTATACACTTCTGGTGGATAAAGTTGAGCCAAGAACTGACATCACAGCACATGGGACATTTCCATACGTGCTGCGTTCTCATCTTCAACAGCCAGCGAAGAGTCCCAGTACTAATGGTACCAGTGATTATGTGTCCGCCTGGCCTTTCCTCAGAGTTGATGGACAAAGAACAATAATGGAGGTAAGCATGGCCGAATTGATAAGAGCGCACCGGTGTGCTGATACCGAGGTATCGGGTTAAACCCCTACACCAGTCAGTTGGACTAAAATGTCGACTTCTCGTCCATGAATTGGGTACATAAATTCCAAGTACCTCAGAAGTCGGAGTGGGTTAGCCTAATGACGAGGGACACTGGTATTAGATAAAGCTAATCCACACGCAAACATCAGTCCAAACATCACACGGCTTTCTGGATGTCATACCACAAAACTCAAGTCACATCGTGTACAGTACAGTAACATATGGTCACAAGTTACGACAGTGTGCCAATGGATGCATTCAAATACAAAATGAGTACAGTACTATTTAAGATCGTGATATTCTATAATTCTTTGATGACAGATAATCATTACACGACATATTTTACAGCTTAACTGCGTACGTTCTAAATCACAGTTGTTGGTAATCTTGCATTATCATTCTTGTCTATGTGGTCGATGTATCCAACGTCGTCGATGTATTCCACGTGATCAATGTGTCCAACGTCATTGATGCGTTCAATGCCATTGATGAGTTTAATGTCATTGATGCGTTCAGTACCATTGATGAGTTTAATGTCATTGATGCGTTCAGTCCATTGATGAGTTTAATGTCATTGATGCGTTCAGTACCATTGATGAGTTTAATGTCATTGATGCGTTCAGTACCATTGATGAGTTTAATGTCATTGATGTGTTTAACGTCATTGATGTGTTTAACGCTATTGATGTGTTGAATGTCATTGATGTGTTTGACATTATTGATGTGTTTAACGTCACTTGTGAGTTGAATGTTATTTGATGTGTTTAACGTCATTTGTGAGTTGAATGATATTTGATGTGTTTAACGTCATTTGTGAGTTGAATGTTATTTGATGTCTTTAACGTCATTGATGTGTTTCACATTATTGATGTGTTTAACGTCGTTTGTGAGTTGAATGCTATTTGATGCGTTCAGTGTGAATGATGTGTTTAACGTCACTGATGTGTTTAACATCATATATGCGTTTAATGTCACTAATGTCATTGATGTGTTTAACGTCATTGATGTGTTTAACGTCATATGTGTTTGACGTCATTAACGTTTTTAACGTCATTGATGTGTTCAACGTAATCTATGTGTTCAACATCATCAGGGCTACATAAATGATGCGTTCAGTACCATTGATGAGTTTAATGTCATTGATGCGTTCAGTACCATTGATGAGTTTAATGTCATTGATGTGTTTAACGTCATTGATGTGTTTAACGCTATTGATGTGTTGAATGTCATTGATGTGTTTGACATTATTGATGTGTTTAACGTCACTTGTGAGTTGAATGTTATTTGATGTGTTTAACGTCATTTGTGAGTTGAATGATATTTGATGTGTTTAACGTCATTTGTGAGTTGAATGTTATTTGATGTCTTTAACGTCATTGATGTGTTTCACATTATTGATGTGTTTAACGTCGTTTGTGAGTTGAATGCTATTTGATGCGTTCAGTGTGAATGATGTGTTTAACGTCATTGATGTGTTTAACATCATATATGCGTTTAATGTCACTAATGTCATTGATGTGTTTAACGTCATTGATGTGTTTAACGTCATATGTGTTTGACGTCATTAACGTTTTTAACGTCATTGATGTGTTCAACGTAATCTATGTGTTCAACATCATCAGGGCTACATAAATCACAAGGAGCAGGCTATAAGATCCCTGCTCTAGCATAAATGTTAGGAAATAAAACTTATCCACTCTCGTTGCCTTGAATAGCCTGTCCAGAGGAAGCACACTGTACAAAAATGCACACAAAGTCGAACATACTGACCTGGGAGGTGCATAACAAGGTGTGATGTATTCACCTCTTAAAGGGAATGAAGAAGAGGAGTAAGAACATGATTGAGAACAGCTGTTAGTGTCACTAGAAGGAACACAGTCACATCGGAGCTGACCCACGATTCGGGTGATCGAGTGTAATGGCAAAACATGACCGACCACGCTTACCGGCATGGCATATGATGGATGGAAGTTTCCCAGTTCGACCCAGTCCCAAATGTAATGGACAGAAAAAGAGACCGGTCTGATATTCACAAAATCAGCCATTTGATACTTGATCTATAAAACTTTGAAGCTGTGAACATGTGCCCACTACATCTCAAAACTTGTGAATAAAAAACTCCTTAACTGCAACTCGCTGGCGAACACAACTATAAATAAAACATGGAAGACTGTAAACGTGTCATCAGTTGTAAATAATAGTTAATACCGTTGCATATGTCGACCAGAAAGCAAAGAAAGTAAATAAGATTAATATATTGACGTGAAACGCAACGCTCCCCCTCTCACCCCTTTTCCCAATCGAATCATTTATATTGTCGATTGAGTTTTCACAGCAGAGCTCGGACTCTGGTTTTCTAATCTTCGGATCAAAAATGCAACAGTTGGGAAATTTCTCTCAGTGTTGGAGTTTACAACTGTGTGTGATTGCTTTGGATAATTAATAACTACAGGCAATGTTTATTTCATTCTGCTTAAAAGTTAATGCTGAATTCCGTGTGTATATTTAGTTTCGTTGATGTTTCATCGCTGTAAGATTATATTATAATCGGGACTGTTATCATTCCGATGACAATCAAAGAATACCATAGACAGACATAAATACCAGTGAGCAAATCCGACAAGGAACATTTGAAAATCGTAAACTATTGATGATTAGAGAGATTAGAGATAGTCAACCTTTTTAAACATGTTAGAAGAAATAGACTAGACATATTAGTGACGACTGGTAAGACTGAGGTTAAAAAGAACAAGGGGAATGCAGAGATACTGCTTGCATGCTTGCTTGTGCTCGCTGGCTGTGAACTCCAGCGGGAAGTCCTGTATGTCGGATGAAGACATCCTGCTGTCCAACATCAGTGTGATGTCATACAGGACCTGAGGTTTGCGTGAGTATCCGTTGTCCCATGTCTGGCTTATTGGTGTGCAGACTGGTGGTTTCCCGCCATGCAGGTAGACACTCTCCGACTTCGGAGGAATCCACGATCCTACTGACTTCAGCCAGGACTCCGAAGGGACCTGTTGCCCAGGACGCTCGGCGAGGTCGCGTCAACAGGTCTTGGCCAGTATATAACCCGGCCCTGGTGCCTTGGAAACACCTCTGCGTCCCAACAGAGATACATATATTGATGTTTTGGCCACATGATATAAAGACGAGCTGATCCACGTCTCTAGTGATCGTGTGAGTTGGCGAAACAAGACAACCTACGCTTATCGGCACAGCACATGATGATGATGATGATGATGATGATGATGATGATGATGATGATGATGATGATGATGATGATGATGATGATGATGATGATGATGATGAGGCATGTTATCATCAAATTCTTATCGAGAATTGTAATGAAGCAAGGGGATTGAAAAGAGGAGATATATGTCAGAAATCGTAGGGATGTTGTCGCCAAGTTAAATACTATCACGGGCGAGCAACCCAATTTGTCAGAAATGGCTATTTTAACACCGGACAGGCAACCAATTTGTCAGACGACTAATTTGATTTCCAGACTTGCTGTCCAATATGTCATTAGTCACTGGTCTTCACAGTGGTGTTTCTTTTGTGTGACGGATAAGACCCTTTAAACCACAGATCCCGGAGAGAAACTCAGGACAAAATCTATATGACTGAAATAAAGATTAAGCCCAAACAGCTGAGAATGGCTTGTTTAAAAGGTAAAATTAGCTGGTTTTGGTACCCCCAAGGAGTGGGAAGGAGAAGGTTATATGCCGAGATGGGAATACTAGGCAGGGCAAGTTATCCCGCCTGACAATACCCCCTTTCTTGGTTGTAATTAATCCCCCATCCACGCACGCACACACGCACGCGCGCGCGCACACACACACACTCACACACACACATACACGAGCACGCGTGTATACACACTTGGAAATTAACAGATAATTGTGAGTTACAATAAACTACAACTCTTTATTACTATCACTATGAAAAACTAATTGTTTATAGGATGATGATGATAAGTACTGTGATACGACAGTTACACATTCACATATAGTAGGTAAATAATTAAAATTTGAACGTAACTTCGTGTAGACTGCCTGAATCTGTGGTATGACGTCCGGAAAGTAGGTGATATGACGCATCAATTCCAGTAGGATTCCACTAAGGTCCAGTAAAATCAGCTAGGATCCGCTATGATCCAATAGGATCAGCCCGTCGGTATTCTGGACCAATGTCCAGTTCTGACGCTATCTGGTCTCTCTTCGCTTTCGGGATCTACAATCTGGCGCTCTTGTTGGAAGCTGATCCTAGAATGGGCACATCTGCTCAGACTGACAAATCCCTGTCTACTTATACTGGTTCTTAATAATTATTATCTGTTAGCCGAGGAAGGTGAGGACAGGCAAGCTTCGGGCAGAATGGCTTGTTTCGATTCGGAGGTCACGGGTGGCAAGCATCGCCTGGATCTTTAACTCCGGGGCATGCCAGTGTGCTGGGGAATGAACAGGCGGACAGGCTGGCTGGCTCTGCAAAACTTGGTGGAGTATTGATGCATGACAAGGCAGACGTGGTTGCGGCCTTGTGGGAGCACGTGTACACCTCGGAGGAGCAAATGGATCACCATGGTCTGGCAAGAATGCGACAGCGTGAGATGACGAGGGGATCTGGCAGAGGAAAGGCGACAAGGACATATAATCAGAATGATACTTGTACTATTAGCGTTGGAACTCTTCTCTGGCTGCTGATGATGTGGACGGAACGCTTATGGGAATGCCCCGAATGCTGTGATGTCGGTTCCTAAATCAATCAATCAATCAATCATATCTGTTAGCTAACCTTGATCAGTTAATCCGCGGTGTCAGGAGTCCTTCACCCGCCGCTCGTAGCACGTGGTGTCATAAGGCAGGGGTTTTCTGGGCTCTAGCCTAGATTTCAGTTAACGCATTTGTGTGGTTGGAAGTTCCCTTGAGCTAGGAGTGCATTCATTAACACCTTACTCGGGTGAACGACTCATTTCAGTTGCTGGTCCGTTTTAGACTTCGGTCCATCAATACGCACCTTTCACCCTTTACTCCGCTGGAGAGGCCCCGGGAAGTCCGTGTTTTCCCCGGCAATGTGTTGAAGCGGGGATTTTAATCAAGCTGAAATTTTACATATAGCGTCTCGATTCAGTCTGACTTTCACCCCTTTGATCTGCTACTCGGCTTCAGGCTGTTTATCGTCTACGCGACTTGTATGCGAGTTTACGTCAAACGTGCTGTTTGTGCAATTACAAGAGCAATGATGACTCTCCACCCCCTAACATTTTAATGAACTTAATTAATCTAAAATTTTAATTGTTGGTAAAGCTGACTATAACATAAGAAACATACCATACTGACCACACATCCATCTTTAGCATTGTAATGTATAAAAGATTAGCCTCGTTGTAAATATCTACCTTTGGTCGCTTTGAGTGTCGGCTTTCTACTGGCGTAATCCTTCGTCATAGCTGGATAGACGCCGATAAACATGATTTCATCTGTATTCCTCTAATGCCCCATTTGTCTCTTCTTGAATGCTTTCTTGTGGTAGGGGCGATTTCTTGTGGTAGGGGCGATTGCTGGTGGAATCACAGCATTCTATGACAATGTACAGGAAGTAAAGAACGGACTAGAAGAATAATAGAAGGGATTAAGAGAAGATGAAGATATGTCGTGAAAAACCCACACTCCCCCCGCCCCCCACACCTGCAGTAAAAACAGCTATGATTGAGATAAGAAAGACACGTGTGCAGGTTATTGTGCAGAGATCTAGGAAATAACATCCTAAACCCTGAACAGTATCATGCGATAGCCAGTGAGCATGAACAACAACATTCCACACATGGAGTACAAACTAGGCTACTACGTACAGCAACTAGCCTACACATGCTAAGCCAAACAAATGAAATAAAGACAACATTCATGTAACTTTGTTGTGATCTAGAAAACTCGCAGTTAGTGATATAAGGTGAGGACTGCGCCTGGCCCTAAAGCAAGTAGGGTTAGGATAGGTTAACCTCTCTCAGGAGGGTGTAAAGTGAAAATCAGTAGCCTGCCGCTAACCCGAAGAATACACAAGTACGCCCTACCTACCCGTGGTGTAGACAGGGAAACCATGACCGCGAGGTTATGGGCCAACGGGGGTCTGGTTCGCCAGGGTGGATGGACTCTACTTGGGCATAATTTCCTGACATAATCCTGCGACTGGCCTAGCAAGCTGGCAGGGGGTTTTCATACTGCTCTTAGGAAAATTAAGAAGCAAAATCGGACCACGTGAATAGCCTATATGAAGTGTGTAAGGAACATAACATGAATATTAGCATAAGTAAAACAGAGTTACTGACTATAAAAAAGACGAAAAAACAAAGATTCAACTAAAAGAAAACCCCTGAAACAAGTAAAGAGCGTCAAATACTTTTTTTTTTTTTTTTTTTTTTTTCCGCGTTTCCATCCTGTTTCAGGATATTGCGGTCAACACCAGCATCTTTCAGCTGTATGTTGATTCCTAGGCTAGATTACGCTCATCAGCACGCCACGACTTTCTGAGCGACCGGCTCCATACTCTCATAAGTCACTTTTTGCGATTCGAACCACTGCTAATTCTCGTCGCGTCACGTGACGAGAGTATTCGGGGTTAGCGGAGAAAGCTGCTAACCCCTCGGCCATGGAGCCGGCAAATACTTAGGAAGTATAATATCAAATGGTAAATCAGAAAACGAGAACGAAACTATGTGTAATAAGGCAAACCAACTCACTGGACAAATGGCACCAATAGTAAAGAACAAACATGTATCAATAGTTAGTAATAATGCACTCTAAACATAATCTTCCTACCAACCATGTGCTACCAATGCCAAACCTGGACAATGAAAGAAAAAGAGAAAAGAAAAATCATAACGACAGAAATGAGATTCCCGAGAAGAATACTGAATGTATCAAGAAGAGAGAAAATCAGAAATTAAGAAATAACGACTAAACCGGGGGTTATAGCAGCGCTAGATTTTATCAAAAAATAGCAAGTTAAATGGTTTCGATATTTAAATAGATTATCAACTAACAGTATACCAAAAAAAAAAAAAAAGCAGTGATGTACACATAATATGGAAGCAGAAGAAGAGGCCGGCCACGTAAACGATGAACAGTGGGAATAACAGAGTCCATGAGAATCTCGATACATGAAGCCCATAAACGGGCACTCTCCCTTTGTTTATGCTTCACCTCGACACCACAAGGTAAAAGGGGAACAAGGTGAGATTAGATGAAATGATGAGTGACACAACGTCTCATACAATAAATGTAATAAATGCACACTACATCCAGTAATGCAACGCTCGATACAACATTAATCGATCAACTTCAATGGATTCCGCACACCAACATCAATAGCTGTTCAATATTTTTCTTACAAACTACCCCATAGGAGTAGAACCTTGTACGGCTAAGCAGCTATTACAACAATAAACAAAAACCGACTAGATAGCTGCCGAATTACAAACAAGTAGAGAGGTTGTTATACACCTGATAGGCAGCACTAATTACTGACCGTTATTATACTCCAGAACTGTAACAAACAACTAACAGGTTAACAAGTTATAGTACCTCCGAAAGGTATTAACAAACTAACAGGTTGGGAGGTCATTATATTCCAAAAAGGAAACAACCAACTAACAGGTTGAAAAGTGATTATACCCCAGAAAGGTAACAACCGCGGCCTTGTGGGAGCACGTGTACACGCCGGAAGAGCAAATGGATCACCATGGTCTGGCAAGAATGCGACAGCGAGGGGTGACGAGGGGATCTGGCCGACAATCAACATTCAGAGGAAAGGCGAGACGGACATATAATCAGATTGCGACTGGTACTATTGGTGTTGGAACTCTTCGCTGGCTGCTGAGGATGGGGACGGATCGTTTATGGGAATGCCCCGAATGCTGTCATGTCAGTTCCTAAAACAATCAGTCAATCAAAGGTAACAACCAAATAACAGGTTGATAAGTTATTATATCCCAAAAAGGTGAAAGGTAACAACCAACTAACAAGTTGACAAGTTATTATACTCCAGAAAGATAACAACCAACTAACGGGTTGACAAGTTATTATACTCCAGAAAGTTAACAACCAACTAACGGGTTGACAAGTTATTATACTCCAGAAAGATAACAACAAACTAACAGTTTGACAAGTTATACGCCAGAAAGGTAACAACTAACTAACAGGTTGACAAGTCATTATATTCCAGAATGGTAACTACCAACTAACAGGTTGACAAGTTATTATATTCCAGAATAGTAACAACCAACTAACAGGTTGACAAGTTATCATATTCCAGAATGGTAACAACCAACTTAACAGGTTGACATGTTATCATATTCCATAATGGTAACAACCAACTTAACAGGTTGACAAGTTATCATATTCCAGAAAGGTGAAAGGTAACAACCAACTAATAGGTTGACAAGTTATTATACTCCAAAAAGGTAACAACAAACTAACAGGTTGACAAGTTATCATACACCAGAAAGATAACAAACTAACAGGTTGACAAGTTAGCATACACCAGAAAGATAACAAACTAATAGGTTGACAAGTTATCATACCCCAGAAAGGTCACAACCAACTAACAGGTTGGCAAATTAGACGCCAGAAAAGTGTTGTGTTTGTCCATCAAGAATGATGATGACCATTCATTTCATCCAGTGGGGTTGAAAGTATGGAGCCGTGAGTTCTAAGATGGCTGATAAGGCCTATCTTGGCTTGAAATATTCGTTGACAATGTGGACAAAGAATGCTTGGCGTTTCTGGAGGAGGATTTCTTGCAGTGGTTTTTCTGTCCTGCCTTTTCTTCACAGCTCTTGCAGTCCTGGTTGCCTCACATATGACTGCACCTTTGCGTAATGATGCACGCCACGAATTTCGGTCTCTGGCTGCAGCCTCCCAGGTGTCATGATGAATTCCAAAAGCATTCCGTGAAATTGCCAGAGTGTCTTTAAAGCGTTTCCTCTGGCCACCTTGGGAGCGTTTACCACTACGCAACTCGCTGTAAAAAATTCGTTTAGGGAGCCTGTGATCTGGCATGCGAGTCAAGTGATCAGCCCAGCGAATCTGATTCTTCATAAGTAGAGTGTGGATACTGGGCATGGACGCTCTTTCTAGGATTTCAGTGTCTGGGATCTTGTCTTGCCATTTAATCTTCAGTAGCTTCCTAAGGCAGACTGTGTGGAAGTGGTTTAATTTCCTAGCGTGTCGCTGATAAACAGTCCAGGTGTCACAAGCATATAGCAGTGTGGATAATACAACTGCTTTGTAGACTTTTAGCTTTGTTTGCAGGCTTATTCCAGTTCTGTCCCATACATTCTTGTACAGTCTGCCAAAGGCCGCGCTGGCCTTGGAGATTCTTGCATTCACGTCGTCATCAATTGTGGCAGCTTGTGACACCGTGCTGCCAAGATAGGTGAATTTGTCCACAACACTTAGACTATGACCATTCACTTTGATATTCGGCACAGTGTGATTATTCCCTGGAGCTGGCTGGTACATAACTACAGTCTTCTCCAAGTTGATATTGAGCCCAGAGTTGGCACAGACACGTGAGAAAGCTGAAACATTATGTTGCATGTCTGCCTCTGAGTTGGCGTATAGAGCGCAATCATCAGCAAACAGGAGCTCTCTGATAGTGTCTTTGTTAATTTTTGTTTTAGCTTTCAGCCTTCTGAGATTGAATAACTTTCCATCCAGGGAGGGTGAGGGCCGTCTTTTATGCACTTTTGATAGAATACACACAATGGAACAAAAGATTGGACATCACTTTTCGCTTTTGGACGTGGTGCTAGTTGTAGCTTTTCAATGTTGCCCTCATAAGGAGTCATGACGCCTTGAGATACCATATGTCCAAGAAAATCGAATTGTCGGAATCATTGTCTCTTAATAGGTTGGGATTACTCTTATAAACATGTAGCGTGTTCTTTGCAGGGCGTTGTTATCAACCTCATGTGGATTTTCTAGGCAACTGTACTTTCAATGGTTTGCCATTGCTTTCTGAACGCGAAGACAACGTTTAAGCCCAGCTTTATGCCGGTGTAGGTATTGAACCCCCACTCCGTCATCAGCGCAGCGGGAGTCTAAGGGCCAGCGCTCTTAATCTATCGGCTACGTCGATTGCTGATTGCTCCCTTACATATACATTTACTCCCTCCCCCCCACACCCAAAAGAAAAACAAGCAAAATAAATAGCGAGTATTGGTTAACTTTCAGAGAAGACACAAGAAATAAAGTTCAAAAGAATGAGCGCTAGGATACATTTCTTTAACATGAAGACTGTGCATGCATTGATCAGACTGAGACAGATGTTGCCGAGACGAAGAAATCCGACACGCGCTTTCTAATCCTCAACCAGGTGTGAAAAATAAGGTATGGGTTTAGGTATTTTAAGATATGTTTTTAGTGTGAGAATAAGATTTACTGTACTTTCATACATAGAATAAAGTAAGGTGCACAAATATGCTAAAATTTAACTTTGTTAAATGTAACAGAGTGTGCAAAGAAATGGCTCTACTTCAATATCAAGAAAACAGGAACAATGGTCAAAGAAACAGGTGACTCCAAAATGTGAAATGAGAATAGAAGGGAAAATGCTTAATTAAACAAGTGGACAATTTTAAATACCTAGGGGCAATTATAACATCAGAACTGAATATGCACAACTGACATTAACTCTTTCACTACCAAACAAAAATTGGGCTGTGACCAAACAGAAATTTATGGCAGAAAATTGGAACTAGGGGTGTGTTACAATAATGCTTTTAAAATGGTTAAAATGGTAGCAGATCTATTGTATTACATATCAAATTAAAGAGGATTGCACAAGGAACATGACAGTGTTAATAATTAATTGATGAATAGAACAGGGTAAGCAAAAGTTGCATTTCAGAAAATGAAAAGTAAATTATGCAACAATTCACTATCATTAAATGTTAGGAGACTGCTGAAATGCTGTACAGAGCCTATTATGCTGTATGGCAATGAATCTTGGAATATAAACGAACGCATTAGAAAGACCTTGGAAGCAATGAAGATGTTGTTTCTGAGACCAATATTGCGGATTCATTGGACTGCCAGAGTAACTAACAACGATTGTCTTAAAGAGGCTAATGAAACTAGAACATTGTACACAACAATAAGAAAGAGACAAACAGCTTTCTTTGATCATGTAATGAGAAGAGAGGCATTGGATAACATCGTGACAACTGGAAAGATCAAAGGGAAGAGAGGCAGACCAAGAGAAATGGTGCTGGATGGACTAAGACGGTGGCATGGAGGAATATCAGCAGCAGAGTTGATCTAGAACACCAAATACCGAGATCTGTGGAGAGACACGAACGCCTAAGCCAGCTGGCATGACGCTTGATTTTGATGATGACGTAAAAAGGCAAAATAATTATGGCTTAATGAAAATTGCAAGGAATTTGAAAAAAATAGCACACCACCTTGTAGATTAAATGTATGCATACACGAATTAATGACGTCACTATCGGAATAGCACTCGCACAAATAGATTGCTTGACAACCAAAGAAGGCAAAACCACAAAGTCCAATCATTAGATTGTAGATAATGGCCAGAGAATGTTAACGAACTCGGCAACGATTCATGTGAGGAACGGTTTGAAGATGGAAGATCAGAATGTTCTTGACCACGTGAACATTGGCAAGTGCCATGGTGCAGACATCACAAGTGTAATGATTAGAGTCTTAAAGAATAATAAGGAGTAACTCAAGTCACTATGATGCTGTCACAAGCGATAAAACAATCTACAAACAAAAACAAAAACCATAATTTTATAAAGGGAAACGATGAAGGCAAAAGAGACAGTGGATATGCAAGATATAAAAGGACAGATAACATAAAGATATGTTTAGGATATAGCCTAACACAACAGCAATGAACGCTTGGGACATACATTGTTAGAGAATCAATGCCATCAGCCTTCACTGTGCATGAACTGGCCTTATGCGATTAACACTGAATAATTAGCATAATGAGTTACACCACACACATTTGACTAAGAATAATCACGCAAAGGGTTAGGAAGAAAATAAACCAGAAATATGAGAAGAATAATTAGGTTTATAAAGTGCAACGATACACGAAATACTGTGCGAGAACAATAATAGAGCCTTCGATAGAAGTAAATAAAGACCAACATTTCTCTTTACTGACTACATTCGATAGAGTAAAATACATCGACATGATAAAAATGCTTGCAGATCAACATATTAGTGGGGAAAAAAACTAAGACCTGTAAAGAACATACATATATATTAAAAGCAACAGCTGTCATACGTATTAATAACGAAGTAGGTCAGTATGAGCCTAACTTGAGAGGTGTGCGAAAGATATGCGTAATGTCTCAAGACCTTAGTTTTCCTATATTGTGAAAATTTTATGATAAATTTACAAGACAAGTGATGAATCGTCATCGGACATATCATTAATAATATAAGATATGCAGATGGGACATCATTCATCATATAACCTCATCTTGTTCCTCTTGTACCTTATGGTGTCGAGGTGAACCATAAACAGCGAGAGAGTGTCCGTTTATGGGCTTCATATATCGAGAACAGACTGCAGTGGTACATTGAAAGTGAAAACATTCTTATGCCACAGCAGGCCGACTTTAGGCAGTGTTACTTTACGGAAGATCAGACACACTACTTCTCTCAAGAAATTGAGAATGCATTCCCAGAATAGAAACTGTTTATTGAGGCATGGATAGATCTAACGTCTCTAAAGAAAGCCTTTGACAAAGTCTGGAAAGAAGGTCTAATGAAGAAACTGAGAAACTAAAAAGTCAATGGGAGAATGTACAAATGGGTGGAAGTATACTTGCACAACAGAAGAGTCAGAGTACAGATAGACGGACGCAAGAGGGGAAAAAAGTACGACTGCGTCACGGTGTTCCCCAGGGTGGAGTACTGTCACCCACACTTTTACTAATCTTCATCAATGATCTTGTTACTAAACTACCACATAGAATTAAAGTGGCAAGTACGCCGATCACCTGGTCCTATGGAGCACAAATGAACATGCATCAGTGGCCACCAGATTGCTACAAAGAGCTGTAGATGCATTTGTTGCATGGGCACATAGATGGCGTGTCAGCATATACACTGACAAGTGCAGCTGCACTCTATTTACCCTCTCTCCAAAACAAAAGGCAGCATCATCCAGATAAATGGAATACTCATAGAAGAAGCTACAGAACTATCATACTTTGGAGTCACAATTTATAACAGGCTGGAATGGAGAAAGAACAACAACGAAGCAGTATTAAAAGTAAGAAGGAAAATAACCATTTTGAGTGGGAAAATACTTAGCAAAGTTTATCAACAGAGCATACACCACACCTGGAATACGGATCAACTGCGTGGTGTTCAGCATGAAAAAGCACACTACTAGAACTGGGCAGGGTGCAAAATCAAGCACTTAGAATCACCACGGAAGGGATGGGATCAACCCAAATATTGGAGATGGAGATGGCACGGAGATGTACCGAGAGAGCGCAGTGATAATAAAAAGTTAACACATGCAGGATAGATTTGAAAACCTAGCTGTGGAGCGATTGAAAAGAAGCCGTTTTACCCACAAGTCCAAACGACTCTGCAGAGAAACTACTTATCTGTTCACACTTGCTTTCCTCCTGAAAAATATTCCAGAACGAATTCCATGGAAATATGAACTTAGACTATCACCACAAATCAAAACAAACGTGAAAGGAATATTCGACAAGGAAGAACAGAACAGTGTACACAGCAGAACAGCCACTCTCAATTTCCTTGATGACGAATACGAACATGAACTCTGGATACGAGTCTACACAGATGTGTCAGCACAAAATTCTGTTTGAAATGGAGGAGCTGGAGTGTACATAGAATACCCCCAAAAATACTGGTGACACGGCCAGAGCACATACAGGAAAGTACTGCCACAACTATGATGCAGAAACCCAGGCAGTCAAGATAAAAAAAATTAAGTTGTATGTCCTTCACAGGACGTAGCAGTCAACCCCAGAACTTTCTCTGTTCGTGATTCCTGGGCAAATTTTACTTTCAGTAGGTTGTCATTGCTTTCCGAACGACCGGCTCCTATACCTTTTTCGAAAAAATCAGCACCGCTGTGTTTCGAACCCGTGTATACGGGCTCACAAACCGCGTTCGCAAGCCCTTAGCCACAGAGACCGATAGTCTCTGATGCTATAGTCAAGATAGCAACAGATAAATTACTAAATACCAGCCATGGTACACAATCTGTGGTGCTATTGAGATGCAAAATAAGTCCTGTCTAGGAAATTGCTATACTACGGACACTATTTTCTGAACTTGGCAGCCAGCGTAAGGTCACAACACAGTGGATACCATTTCACCGTGGGGTACCCGGAAACGAGAGAGCTGATTGATTAGCTAAGGAATGAGCATTAGTCATTAGTCGCGGTTCCACCTTCACGGCAACGGTTCGTCCCCATTATACTCCTTTCCCGTGCCAGTAAATATCACACAAAATGCTCCTCACTTTCCTTCGAAGTCGGAGAGTGTCTGCCTGTACGGCTAGGAACCACCAGTCTGCACACCAATAAGCCAGACATGGGACAACGAATACTCACGCAAACCTCAGGTCCTGTATAACATCACACTGATGTTGGACAACAGGATGCCTTCATCCGACATACAGGACTTCGCGTTGGAGCTCAAGCCAACGAACACAAGCAAGCAAGCAAGCTCCTCACTGCGCCATGTGAAAAGTAGAAGAACAGACAGGAGTCTTGACATACCAACAGCCCGCACAGGTACACTATACATAATACCGCCGCCAGAATGCTAACACAAAAGTCCTCCAAGAAAAATACAGTTCATCGTCGATGAAAACGGCAGTCTCTAGAAAACCAGCAGCCACACATTACTGCATAAGGCAACCCAGTCAGTTCAGCGACAGGCCCGCCGCCATAATTCCGAACATGCAGTTTACGCTACAAACAACCGAGAGCAGATATAAACGCATTCTACAGTAAATGCACAGCTAACAGTGTCGCCCCCCGCACTCACTTAAGTAGCAGGGTGACGGAACCAGGCACTACCAGGAAGGAGCAATAGAAGAACAACCTGCTGTACCCGTTACATATAAGATAACTTCAAAAGAAATAAAAAGAATAAATCAGAAAGCCACCAAACCTATTCAAGACGACTACTGCCTTATGGACAGGCCAAAACAAATCATTATTCTGCGCCTCAGAACAGGACACAATATATTAAGCAACCACATGTATACACAATTCAAGATTAGCAAATCAGTTAATTGCAAATGTGGATTGGCGCCGCAGACAGTAGATCACATACTCCGAGACTGCCCAAAATACGACAGATCTAGGCAAACTTCTAGCGTAGAGAAACAAGATTGATTGATTGATTGATTAATTGATTGATTTAGGAACCGACATCACAGCATTCGGGGCATTCCCATAAGCGCTCCATCCCCATCCTCAGCAGCCAGCAGAGAAACAAGAGTGGGAGATAAACTCTTTGGATCACTGGGAGAACTAAAAAGACAGTTAAATTCATTCCTACAAGAAACAACATTGTAGTTATAGAAATTTTCAAGCAAACTAAAGAAGAAGAAGAATAAATATATCGAGATTCACATGGACTGTTATTCTCTCTGTCCATTTGCACGGTCAGCCTCTTCTTCTAGTTCCGTTTGCTGTGTACATCATTGCTTGTTGTGGTGTAATGTTAGTTTCTAGCCTAGTTATGTGGCCAAACCATTTCACTTACCTTTTTCTAATGAAGTCGTGCGCTGCTATTATCCCCACTTCAGTCCTGATTTCATAATATCTAATTTTCTTTCTTCTTGATACATTGAGTATTCTTCTCAGGAATATCATTTCCATTAATGTAATCTTTCTTTTCTCTTTTTCTGACATCATCCAGGTTTGGCATTGGTGGCATAGAGTTGGTCGGAAAATTGTGTTGTGGAGTGCCTTTTCATTATCTATGTTACATGGATGGTCTTTAGTATTGGTGCCATGTGTCTAATGAGTTGGTTTGCCTTATTGCACGTATTATCGATCTCGTCATCTGATTTGCCATTTTATGATATTATACTTCCAAAGTATTTAAAGCTCCCGTTTCAGGGGGGTGTTCATTTAGATGAATCTTTGGATTACCGCAGCAAAATCCGGGTACTTACTGGTCGACCCTTGTAATGAATGTTAAGCAGTTGACTTTACCGGCTTTATGGTGAAGGGGATAAGAATGAAATGTATTATTCCGCATGCAGCGTTCGAAACACAGCTGCGGGTGGTATTGAAGCAGACCCCGTTGCGTTGATTTCCCATACAATGGTATGCGTGCCGGTCGATCAGAAAGCAATGGGAAACTACTGAACGTAAACTTGCCAAGAAATCACAAACAGCCAAACAATGCCGGGGTTGACTATTACTTCCGGTAACGGATATGCAACTACCTTTCAATGTGGTATGTCTTTCAAAACTGTCCTTCGGCAGCGTCACGTTTATAGTGAGGTGCTCTCAGTATTATAGTCGATACAAATCGTCCCGGAGCGCTTTGCTAACTACATAACAATGACGCACAGAAATAGTAGTAATTGCTTACAGCTACCCAAGACTGTAGGATGTGCCTGATCGCTAGACTCTTGCTTGCGGATCCAGTCTTCACCGGGTCGGAACCACATCGAGGCAGATTATGTAAATTGAAATGGGCATCCAGGTGTGCCTAGCCTAAAATGGGAACCAGGAAATGCGTTGGGAGGGGAAGGGGGAGGCGTGGCGTTGACCACATCACTCGTACATTGCTGTTAGGGTATACACATATGGGGGTAGCAACATATGTACACAAGGCTTACGGCGTTTACACGGGTCCTTCACTTTGACTTCCACAATCCAGTGACATAGTTGTAACATTATTGTTATTATTATTATTATTACATGCTACTAGAAAAAGAGTGTTGAGGTGCAACATAGAGCCTGTACTTTTGTATGGACGTGAAGCGTGGACAATGAGCAGTCAAGCTGAAAAACATCTGATGGCTGTGGAAATGTGGTTTTTGAGGAGAATGCAAAAAATACCATGGACAGACAGAAAAACCAATGACCAAGTCCTGCAAACAAGAAATGAAAATCTTAAACTGATTAGAGACATTAGACGTAGACAGTCAACTTTGGACACGTCATGAGAAGAAATAAATTAGAGAACTTGGTGACAACTGGCAAGATCGAGGGAGAAGAGAACAAGGGGAAGACAGTGAAGTAAATACCTGGAAGGCTTGGCCACGTGGCATGGTCGAGACAAGAACATTGAGCTGATCCACGAACCTGGTGATTGAGTGAACTGGCGAATCATGATCGCCCACGCTTATCAGCATGACACATGATGGATGGATTATTATTATTATTACTATCATTATTATTATTATTATTATTGATGCTATTATTATTATTATTATTATTATTATTATTATTATTATTATTATTATTATTATTATTATTATTATTATTATAGCCGTCTCCCTGGCCGAGGTGTTAGCAGCTTTCTCCGTTAACCCCGAATACTCTCGTGGTTGACGTGAGCGGACGAGAATTAGAAGTGGTTCGAGTCACGCCAGTGACTTATGAGAGTATGCAGCCGGTCGCTCAGAAAGTCGTGGCGTGCTGATGAGCGTAATCTAGCCTAGGAATCAACATACAGCTGAAAGATGCTGGTGTTGACCGCAATATCCTGATCGTTTCCTGATGGAAACGCGAAAAAAAATTTATTATTATGGTCGTTATTATTATTATTATTATTATTATTATTATTATTAATGGTATTATTATTATTATTATTATTATTATTATTATTATTATTATTATTATTATTATTATTATTATTATTAAGACAGTGTCAGTGGCGAAGGTATAGCGATCCTGATTCGCAATCCCCAATACCGCGATCGAAATAAGCTGTGGGCGATTTGGAAAACAACCGTTTTATGGTGGTGGTTAACAATGGTTTGAGCGTCTGTCGTTCAGAGAGCAATGGCAAACTACTAAATGTATTATCATGTAAATTTCCGTTCACTGAGCATTACAATTGTAGAAGATACCTCGAAAAAAAAAAAACACCCACAAATAACACGATGACACTATTGGCGTTATATCGCCTTGTGTCCAAAAGGGAGGTCATATTTTGTGATATGCGAGGGAGTTTCAAATGAAAATCTTAAAAGTGCGATAGAAATTACAGTAACCATGCGATGGTCTTGTAACCTGTCAATATTGTTGTTAAGGATGTCAAGTAGGTTTTAACACGCGACATCACGGTGCAGACGAACACTGTGACGTCGTAAGGACAGTTTAAAGATGGCCGCGCCACTTTTGACTGCACCAACGAGGAGCAGCGTTCTGTTATCCGTTTGTGTTTAATCGGTGAAGGGGTGAAACTTACAGAAAAGCATCGGTGAATGAAGGTCCAGTATGGCGATGCATGCCTGTCAGTCCAGCATGTGTATGAGTGGAGTAGGACGTTTTAAAACAGCATCACATCTGTGACGAGGTACAGCAGTTGGTGCATGACTGCTTACACACGCAACCAAGAGAATTTTGTGTACAGGAATCCAAGAACTGTATTGGCGCTGGAGGACTTGCATTAAACTCAGTAGTAGCTACATCGACAAATTATACGTTTGGTCTTTACGATTTTTTCAGAATATATTTTCATCCATCATGTGCCATGTCGATAAGCGTGGGCGGTATTGTTTTGCCATCTTACTCGATCACCATAGTCGTGAATCAGCTCCGCGTTTCTGTCTCGACCATGCCACGTGGCCAAGCCATTCATGTATTCACTTCTCGGTCTTCCCCTTGGTCTCTTCCCCTCGATATTGCCAGTTGTCACCAATGTCTCCAATTCATTTCTTCTCATAACATATATATTCTAATAAGAATATATTTACCACTTAAACCCCCCCCCCCCCCCCCCCCCAAAAAAAAAAAAAAAAAAAAAAATTAAAAAAAAATAATAAACAAAAAACAATAAATAAATAAATAAATAAATTTAAAGTGCTTCTACGAAGCCCCCTAGTATTATCCGTCGGTACTAAATCAGTTAGCAACTTACCTGCACGCCTTGTAAAGGACGTCGCAATGAAGCTCAGCATGTACTTACATTTCGTGATTTTCGTGGCAATTTTACCATTGTGAAAATCAACGCAACGCGATCGTCTCCCAAACTAACTTCGAACCTGGTATGTTGGGATTGTGAAATTGCGTTCACTATCCCCAAGACACACATCGATCAGACTAAACATTGCCATTGTCTAAGGGAATACAGAAAAGAACAAATGCATTCATACGGCAAGATCTGAATATTGAAGAATGGTGGCTACTAAAGATGATAAAACAAAGAAAACTGAAATAGTTTGGTCACTTGAAACGTCATGAACGTTTAGAGAGAACCACAATGGTTGCGTATATGCACGGGAAGAGAGGAAGAGGCAGACCAAAGAGAAGATGGGTGCAGGACGTGGCAGACGATCTCCAGATTGGTGTTTCAGACGCGGGACATCTTGTTTATGATCGAAAGGTTTTCTGGAAGGTTGTTATGTGAGTGAGGTTCTGCAAAGGACATGCTACTGAATGAATGAATGAATCCCGGGAAGGTTAAGCCGGTCAACAAACACCCGCAGAAGTCGGATGTTTCAGCCTAAAGGTGCAATTAAACGGGCACAATGGAGTTACATCTGGAAAATAAATCCCTCCGGATGAAAGCAGAAGAAGAAGAATGAATGAATGAATTGTCTAAGGGTGGAGCGAGTAATTAGAGTTACGACATGCTCCCTTGACTAGCCGATCCGGTGCGATTCAAGGTGTAACTATTTACAATATAAGCAAATAGTGATATTCCCCCGTGATCCTAAGCTAGTGGACTGGGATGCTAACTTTCTCAGATAAAGGCGAAAATCTGGAGGTTTTGTGTGTACTTTAGACAGATTACAAATACTTCGGCAGTTGGAAATCAAGAGGAATGAGCCTAAAAGTCTTCTGCCCAAGCTTAGTATTAAGTTAGACAAACTGCCCATGAAGACAGACAGACGGACCTGGATAAATTGAAGGATGGATTTATGGGTGGGTAGGAATACAGACAGACAGACAGACAGACATCCATGTATTCTAAAAAATTTCACACTGCATTTAGCATTTCAGACACGACGCCATATAATAAAGATGCAGTCTTTAATTATTACATATCTGTCAATTTATCAAGTGCCCCCTGAGCCGCCCTGTAACAACGTAAGACTTCCTTAAGATGCTCTCACTTAAACGCAAATATAGCAAGCTAATCTGCGTCATCTTTCTCGCTGGATCAATCATCGCACTGTATCACGGTATGCCAGAGTCATGGAGCGCATCCACAGTATCACCCCAAGATCTGTATAGTGAAGACATGGCCGTGTGAGTAACGCTTTGGTTATAACTGATTATTTTTTTTCAAATGCAATATTTAAAGACTTGATTAGTTTCCTATCCTAATTAAGTTTTCAGATTGAATTATTTTGATTTGTAGATTGATTACAGTATTCTTAAATCCATCTTATTCTTGCAATTGTTCTATATAGATTGAATTGTTCTGAAATCTCTCTTATTCTTTTTATTGTTGTTGTTCAATCTAGATTGATTGAATTGTTCTTAAATCTTTCTTATTCTTGTTTAGTTTATTAATGTTTTAGATTGATTGCACCTTTCTTGTTCTTAATGTTGTTGTTGCAGTTGTTTTTGTTGTTGTTGTTGTTGTTGTTGTTATTGTTGTTGTTGTTGTTATTGTTGTTGTTGTCGCTCTTCTTCTTCTTATGCTTCTTCTTCTCAATATCCATCAGACTATAGAGTGTGGTAAAGGGTGTCTAGTTTCTCTTTTAGAATGTCATCGGACCACATCTTTCTGTCTCGACTAAACTGGCTCCTGACCAGTGGCGTGCAGAGGTTCTTTGATGCCCAGGGCCAACCCCTTGATTGGATGTCCCTAAATTGTTCTTTCCCTAATTCAGTCCTTCTCCCCTCCCACTGCACTGTGCTGCCCCATCTCCCTAATTGGATGCCTCCCTCCCGGCTGGATGCCCGGGGCCGTCGCACCCCCCCCCCCCCCCCCGCACCCCCTCTGCACGTCACTGCTCCTGACCAGAACACGCTTACATTGGTTGTTTCCAACGCTTTTGAAATTCCTGTATTGCCCCGACCATGTTTCTTTTCGATAGGCTGCTATTTGGATGGTACCATCATCTCGTCGTCAGATTAGGATGTTCAAGAACAATAAGGTGTCATTATATCCGTGGTCATTAGGCAAAGAGAAGTTCTCGTGGGCACCTTCCACTTTACCTTACCCTCCATCCATCCATCCATCCATCCATCCATCCATCCATCCATCCATCCATCCATCCATCCATCCATCCATCCATCCGTCCATCCATCCATCCATCCATCCATCTATCCATCCATACATCCATCCATCCATACATCCGTCCGTCCACCCGTCCTTCCATCCACCCATCCATCCATCCATCATCCATCCATCCATCCATCCATCCATCCATCCATCCATCCGTCTATTCATCCATTCATTCATCCATTCATTCATCCATCACCTGTTTATTTACTGATTTCTCTTTTTGTGGCTACTTTCCTATGCGTCTGTTTGTCTGCTTCTCTGAGAGTCTGCTTGCCTGTCTGTATGCGTCTCATTTAGTCTCCTGTCTGCTTTTCTGTCTGTCCTTTTGTCAATCTATCTATCTGATTTTCTGTATGTATGCTTGCATCTCTGTATGTCTGTCAGTCTGCCTGTCTGTCTCTATGCTCGTCTGTCTATTTCTGAGTCGTTTGCTTGCATCTCTCTCTCTCTCTCTCTCTCTCTCTCTCTCTCTCTCTCTCTCTCTCTCTCTCTCTCTCTCTGTGTCTGCTTGCCTCTCTGTCTGTCTGGACTAAATCCATCCATCCATCCATACATCCACCATCTACTCGTCAATCCATAAATTCGCCAGTTTCTTTACAAGCATGTATTTCTGTCTGTCTCTTTTTGTGTCTGCTTGTGTGTCTGCTTGCTTTTTTTGTGAATGCCGGTTTGCCTCTCTTAGTGTCTGCTTGTCTGTCTGTCTGTCTGTCTGTCTGTCTGTCTGTCTGTCTGTCTGTCTGTTTGTCTGTCTGTCCGTCCGTCCGTCCGTCCGTTTGTCTGTCTGTCTGTCTGTCTGTCTGTAAAGAACCCTGACGTTGCTTATCTGTAACATCCACAGTGACATGCGACAACCGGTATTACCAAGGCCACCCGTGTTAACTCACAAATTTCACATAAAATCACCACCAAAGAACATGGACCTAAACAATGCTAGTAAACAGCAGGATGCCAGGTCACAACACGACACTGCTCACGTAAAAATATCATCACAAACATCACATAGCTACCGCGCCCTGCCTCACATCACTGGCTGGATGGAAACTAACAAACTCCATGACGACTACAATTTTTGTCCCCGGATAGAGCAGTTTTTGGTAAGTCTTCATTTGTATTTATTCGCTCTTAAAATTCTGTTGTGCTGATGCCGAGATGTTGAGTCAAATCCTAGTCAGATATGACCGAGCTACCGTATGACAGTAGACGGTACTACCTGCTTTCTGTTAGCGTTGAATGTTGGGCGGCGCTCATCAAACCCGACACCCCACATTGTACCAACGGCTTCGGACGGAGGGGCGTAATTGGGAGGGTACACGACCTATCCTAGTGCGAGGAAATGGAACCTAAGACTAACTATCACGGCAGGGCAGATCAAGCCCTAAGTTGTCGTTGGTAACTGGTGTAGGTTGGAAGCTCCAACAGGCGGATAATTAGAGTATTGCTTTGCGGATTCAGCAGCTTCTGCAACTTGTCTTGTCCCAGACGTATTGGTGTTACCTTTCCTCTCGCGAAAACTAGTCAGGCCGAGAGATGGATCATACTACATGGTCAACACATGGTCTCTGCAATTCAGCCCAGGCTTTATGTGTGTGTTGTTGTTGTTGTTTTTTTTTTTCAAAAGCAAAATGTAACAAACTATCGTCTGTCAAGACCGCCAGGTGCCAGTTCATGCCGAGGTAGCGGGTATGCCTCCCTCTCTGCCCTTACACTGGTCAGTTGGACTAAAATATTGACATTTCGTCTTTGATTTGTGGACATAAATTACAAGTACCTTAGAAATTGGATGGAGAGCGACACTGTAACAGGAAAAGCTAATCTATACGCACAAATCAGTTTAGTGCACTAGCAGTAGTAACACTGTATGGACTACTCTAGAGTTCAAAGCGAGAAAACTCAATTTCACAATTACGTCTCAGTATTGGAAGGTTTGTGGTCAATGATCTGCACGAGACTCTATCTAGATCGTTTTTTGTAATTACGCAGCTCCGTGGCGAAGTGTTTAAACCGCCTGCCTCGAGCTTCGACATCTGTAGGTTCCATTCCTATCTCCCCCATTCGGTAACGACTTAAGTGTCTCGGAGGCTCCTTGTATATCAGTAGAACATTATATAACACTATCAGAGGGAAAATAATATTCTTCTTGAGGCCATGGGGAGTAAGACATTGGAAACATCGTGGCGACCAGACATAGCGGAGACGAGAAAGTGGCCGACAGAGAGAAATGATGCTGGATGACCAAAAAAAACTGGCATGGGCTTTTTATAATCATCAACATAACTGTTGCAGAAAAACGTGGCATGGAGCTACATCATCAACAGAATTGTTACAGGTTATCAATGACCCAGATCTGTGACATACTTTAACTGAGTCAATGCCGAAGGATAATATATCGCCAAATGTGACCATCCTTGTGTACAGAAGGACGATAATTCCCATATTAAGGTCATTGAGTTATTTGTTTTGTTTCTTGGTATTTTCCGCGATATCAATACTCAGTTAATGGGAATTTATTTTATCATACTTGTTCATTTGATTGTGTACATGTTTCGTCCAAACCTACGTTTTGTTTCGCACTGAATTAGTTAAATACATGTCTGCACTATTTGTCAGGGCATGTGACGAAACGCGTTTATCTGTCTTGGGTCGTCAAGTTCCCGCACTCTTTTGGCGCGTCATCGGGGACTTTCCCAGCTAAAAATAGACTGAGGGAAGCCGATGGAGGACTTATTATCTAGAATCGTCTCGAAACACCGGAATTCGAGTAACCCGTGATGTTGGGTATCGCTCTAAATTCCCGTGCAGAGAGATCTAGAAACTCTAGGCGGGGAATGACGTTTTCCCGAGAAAGTATCTTTTCTCAAGAAGCACTCGCTTCTTGTGCGCATTGAGTTGGCACGAAGCGGGAAATTGGCTACAGCAGTCATTCACTTACTTTTGTTCGAAGAGAACAGACGCTGGCCTGAATGTGAGCCATTTTTGTGTTGCGTCTCACCTCAACCATGATTCGGCTGACTGTTATGAAAAGGAAGCTGAGAAGCCCTTGAACAGTTCGGAAGCTGACTGGAGAGCTGGTTTCACCATCCAGGTAGATATTTGGTTAAATCATTTAACTTGGTACGTGTGGTCCACACGCCATTGTTCTAACCTCATTACCTATGCGGATGTCCTTGCATACTAATTAGCAAACCGATCGATAACGCAGTGGACGGCGAATCGTGTTTGTTTACTGTGTGCTCGCGAATCAGCTGTTAGGAACGCCGTAATGTGATGTGGGCGATTTGGGTTCCAAATATATGTACCATATATTGCCAATCGTTGCATCTATTAGGTTGCTGTGTTAGAATAAAACCTAGTTACTTGTGCCGGATGGAAACTTAGATTATGTCAGTCAGTTGCTGAAGCCAGAAGAACGGTTAGAAAACCAGGTAAGTTGGTAGGTGGAGATTCAGACAAAAATGTGCTTAGTTACTAAGTAAAGGAAGAACTTAGTTCTGTGCCACCAGGAATGCTGTAACTATTGTGTAAAAACTTAATAGTGAATTCATTGTGTGGAACAGCGGATTTCTGTGGAAAGGTAAGTGGCTTTGGTGCTATATCTATATATATATATATGATGTGACGTTGTGTATATATATTAGTTCATGGCATGGGATACTTCCTGGGGTAATTCCGAACGCCGAATAGCTCGACGCGTGATCACACTGCGTGCCGTCGCGATATAAATATGCGTTCTGAAATCTTGTCTGAGCTATCCTGTTTCTTTCATACTGGCGCTAGTGCGAGTGAATGCTAAGGTGCTGGAAGTATGGAAGGATGCAGGAGGCTGTATGAGACTGGGGAAATATAGAATATGGGGGATGGGAAAGCAAGTTATGAAAGTATGTGTTGGTAGACCAAACCAACGATGAAGTTCAGTCCAGGCCAAGGCTAAACCACTTGGGAGGACAGAACTGGAACAGTACCCTTGGAACATGGGGGGGAACATGTATTCTCAAGAAGGCTTCTTGACTCTAAGGCAGAGTCTGATAAGAAGAGTTTGCTGTGGCGTGGGCAGGTGGTCCCACCAGCAAACAGGCTTGTGTACATATTGGATGTGATCATGTACTATTCCTATATCCCGAGGGATGGTATATTGATCAAGTTTATGTTTCTTAATGTACATTGATGATGTTAGGAACGAGTCTAGGGACTCTTTACCTATTTGTTTAGTTCGATTAAATTAGAACAATAACAGCCTTGTATCATTACTGACGTTAGCGACGACTGGTAGATGATTAGGGATAGGTGAGACCAATGATCAGACTCGTCATTCTGATTTCTTGCTCTGTTTGACGGGCTGTTCTGTGAGGCCAGCTGACATTTGTGAACCCATGCTTGACTACTCTCCATATAGAGATAATGCTTTGGTTATATGAATAACGAACTAGCATGACTGAGAGTTGAGTAGTTATTGGTAGGATGCATGTGGACTAATGTTTGGGCCAGTATACTCTCACCGGTCGCTCTTCCTTTTCAGGAGTTTGCCTGTTGAGGAACCAGTCAACTATAATTGTTGTTGGCAGAAAACCACTTCGTGTGACAGAGCGAAGGGTTCAGTTCTTTACTTATCACGCCAGACTCCATCACACCAGGTACCCAATGTGATTCACCATGCGTGAAGGTTGCTTCAAGACATACAACTGCCCTGAAGGTGCACGTGTGGGAAGAGATGGTTTGTGATCGTTTAAAATAGAAGATACTCTGTTTTTGCCAGGAACATTTCAGCATGTTGAGTAATCATGCTCGACAGGGAACACCGGTCCGTCTGGTTTGACGGGGGTTCTGCCTAAACGCAGAAGTAACTAATCTTCAGACACTTGAATGGTTCTTTGGACAGCTCGAGTGGCAGGTCTTGAGAAGAACTACACCAGTATGGACGTGTGCCAAGTGTAACCCGGTGGAAGGGACTAGGGATTATAGTCCAACCTGAATTGTTTCCGTAAAATAGATGTCTGATTCTATTCATGTACTGTTACCGTATCCAGATTATCAACTGGGTTCTAGAGGACTCAGTAACTTTTCAGTAGCCATATCTGATCCTACAAAGTGTGACTGTAAGAGACCATTGAATTGGTCAATGCCATATCGGTTCTGCAGTGGGACTGTGCTAGAAGTGACAGACCATTCGGTTGGTCAGTGACTATGTAGTTCATCGAAGTAACCAATACTTGGAGCCAAGTCCAGGAAGATTGTCTCCAACTCGGTTGTGTTCGAGAACTGTATTACCAGTGACTCCGTGGGAGTGTTATAGATGCAGTTGGTCCAGTGAAGTGTGGTCCAGCAGTGACTCTATTGTTGTGGTTCCACGTTCGGGAGACGGAGTGGTCTCCAAGGTTCTAGTCATCTCACTGGAAGGAAGCCGGGTGAGTGGCGGACCGACTGGACGGGACATCTGCATCCACTCTACTTCTCAACTCGATGAAGACACCTACATCTCTAAGTCTTTCTCTACTCTATCTTCTATTTGTGTAAATAGATTCTTCTATCAGGATGTTCATTTCAGTTCTAGATTCTCCAGGGTAGAATAAACTTTATGTAAGTTGACTTGCTCTTTGTATAATGATTGAGTGTGGTCTCGGACGATGCCTAAGTGTTCATTGTTCAACAGGTGTAGGTAGTTAGTGGGGGTCTAGAATCTGGAGGGGTGTGTAGACTTAACTAAATAACCTGAGATCAACCACAGAGACAAAAAGTGTATCTGCTCGTCCAACCCCTGGGGCTAGAATACACGGGAGTGCTAGAGACACCTCGGGTGTGGTTCACTCTCACTACCCAAGGTGAACCCGAAACACTCCGTTACAGAGTGGGGGCCCGTCCGGGATTATTCCAAGATCTTTGTGTGTTGTAGACCTCTCACATAGGGATAGGGACTTAGTCTTTATCCTCTACTTCAGTCTACATAAGATTCTACTACTTCTACCTATCTCCTAACTGTCTGACGGACATTTGTGTTGTGGTGATTAGTTAGTACTATTGATTATTGATTCATTGTATTGCTTCACCCACACATACTTGAGTACCCACCTATCATAGTCAACATGTCTACCCAAGAGTTAGACTTGGACAAAGTTCACGAAACTGGACGTAAGTCTGGTCTTGAAGGAGATGCTTTGAAATCCTATGTCCAAGAGGTGGAAAGAAATTTTCGCCAAGAGGAAAGAGAGAGGAGGAGAGCAGAAAGAGAACTGGAAGCCAGTAAAGTGGCTCTGGAGGAAAAGAGGATAGCGGCTGATACTGAAATGAAACGGCTTGAGTTGGAAGCCGAGAAAGAAAAACGTGACCATGAGTATCGAATGAAGCTACTTGAGGCACAAGTGCCTGCTACAGGTGTAACTGATGGAGCTATGGGAGGAGGTGTACCTCCTGGCTCAGAGTCAACCAGTAGACGTGACTACCAGGCTATGAAATGGCCTTTACAGCCGTTCGAACCCGAGAAGGAACGGATAGACCAATACTTAGAGAAGTATGAAGCCATGTCTATTGCCATGGGTCTAGACAAACAGAAATGGTGTTTGAAACTCTCCCAGGGACTCCGTGCCGAAGGTTATGAGGTGTATGCACGCTTACCACCGGGTTTACAGAATGATTACCCGGCATTGAAAGCGGCTCTCTTGAAGAGATTCGAGATCACAGCGCACTCATACCGAAGGAAGTTTCGAACGGCGAAGCGAGAACCTGGTGAACTGTTTTCAGCATACAGTGTGAGATTGAACTCATACCTTCTTAAATGGATGGCCTTGGCCGGATTTAAGGAGGAGTATGAAAGTTTGCGTGAGTTGATGGTTGTAGATCAGATGCGAATGCAAATGTCTAAACCCTTGCGAAACTTCTTAGGTGAGAATGGGGCTGAGAGATTGGATATAGTCACCAAGTTAGCCGAAAGATACGTTGAAGTCTATGGCGAGACTGGGGACACCAGTCCAACAGATCCGAGATCGAAAGATCCGGATCAAGGTAAGTCAAAGAAGAAGTCAAAGAAGACCCAAGGTTCTGATGAACCAAAGAAACAGGTAGGCTCTTTAGAGAAGATCTCTAACGTCAACCAAGGTAAGAATAGCCCACCTAGTTCTCCAAAGAGGAAGTGGAGTGAACGATGGGGCAAATTCTGCAAGTCCAGCACTCACAATACGAGTGAGTGTAAGAGTAAGCCCAAGGACTTTCACTTTGCTTGTCTTGCAGAGGTTAGGGATAGATCTTGCGGGAAAGTGAAGTCGGTTGATGGGAATGGAGAAACTAGACGACCTCCAGTGGTTGAGGAAGTAGAAGTGAATGGGCGACAGGTGTTGTGCCTCTACGACACGGGATTGCAATTTTCCGCTGTAATTGCATCCCACCTGACAGGCCCAGAGCAACTCACCGGGGAGATGACGGAGATACAGCCAGCCAGTAGGAGTGCTGTGGCGTTCCGTTGCCCGATTGCCAATGTGGAGATTCGGAGCAAGTACGTTACTGGACGCATTCAGGCGGCAGTCGTACCGGATCCTCTCTATCCCCTAATTCTGGGCCGGAAGTACGTGTTTCTGGGCGAACCAGAACACCCTAGCATCCCTAAGTCTAGGCAGGTCAGAGATACAGAGGAAGAGGGTCTTGAAAAGGTAAGTCTCCGAAATACTCACCCGGATAGAATGAGTAATGCTCGGAGCAAGGATGCGACGGAGTGTCCTTGTTCGGAATGGTTGCCCAACAATGAAAACCCGTTAACTCAGGGTAAGTTCAACTCTGATAACCAGTCACCGTTAATTCAGACTGGGACAGAGAAAAGGCAGAGGGAACGTAAGTTGGTTCCTGAGAGCTTCAGAGCTAATCTGCTGCGAACGGTACATGTCAGGTCCCCAACCGGACATCTGACTGTAGGGACAACCAGTAAATGTCTATCCCGGTACTATTGGTGGCCGGGAATGACAGGCGACGTGCGAAGGTATATTAGGTCTTGTCCGGAGTGCCGTAAATGCACACCTGAGAAACGGACGAAGACGAAGATATCCTTAGAGGTTGGAGACCGAGTTCTAGTACTCCTCCCAATCGAGGGGAACGAATTCGAAATCGGGTGGCAGGGCCCATTCCTAGTGGATAAAGTGGGGCTCCACAAGCACTATGGAGTGGTGATCCTGGGAAAGTCTACTACTTTCCATTCCAGTCTCCTCATGCGCTATGAGGGGAAGCCCGATGATAAGTCCACCAGCCCAAGGGCGCAGAGATTCGCTGAAAGAACGGTTCGGGGTTCAGGTCAGGTAGCGGAAAGCCTGTCACACCATAGGAAGTCCTATATGTATGTGCAGGTACCTTCTTCGGTTCAGCCCGGTGCTCGGGGGAACATGACCGGCCAAAGGAACACCCGCAGTGCTAGCTACACTGAGAACCGTGGTAGGAAGAGGTGGGTTGTGTCGGAACGGACACAGACCCTTGGTCCCTCAATCCGACCGACTGCAGTCCAGCTGGGTCCTCGAAAGGGGAAGCTGGAGTTGCAGAAGTCCAGTAAACTCTGGCAGGAACGATCGTTAAATAAGGTCGAGACGGGAGCTCTGGTCCGCAGGATACTGCGAGATGCCCGATCGCAGTAGCGGAGTAGGCGTTGATCACCCGTGATACTGAATAGCTTGTCACCCCACCGAATGTGGTAAAAGTATTCTATACAATATTGACGGGTTAGACTTCCTCACCCGCCATCCGGTCTCGTAGAAAGAAGAACGAACGACATAGACAGCTTCTGCGTAGAAGTGGAACGACGGGGTCGATCCTCTTAAAGTGGGGGCCTATGTGACGAAACGCGTTTATCTGTCTTGGGTCGTCAAGTTCCCGCACTCTTTTGGCGCGTCATCGGGGACTTTCCCAGCTAAAAATAGACTGAGGGAAGCCGATGGAGGACTTATTATCTAGAATCGTCTCGAAACACCGGAATTCGATTAACCCGTGATGTTGGGTATCGCTCTAAATTCCCGTGCAGAGAGATCTAGAAACTCTAGGCGGGGAATGACGTTTTCCCGAGAAAGTATCTTTTCTCAAGAAGCACTCGCTTCTTGTGCGCATTGAGTTGGCACGAAGCGGGAAATTGGCTACAGCAGTCATTCACTTACTTTTGTTCGAAGAGAACAGACGCTGGCCTGAATGTGAGCCATTTTTGTGTTGCGTCTCACCTCAACCATGATTCGGCTGACTGTTATGAAAAGGAAGCTGAGAAGCCCTTGAACAGTTCGGAAGCTGACTGGAGAGCTGGTTTCACCATGCAGGTAGATATTTGGTTAAATCATTTAACTTTGTACGTGTGGTCCACACGCCATTGTTCTAACCTCATTACCTATGCGGATGTCCTTGCATACTAATTAGCAAACCGATCGATAACGCAGTGGACGGCGAATCGTGTTTGTTTACTGTGTGCTCGCGAATCAGCTGTTAGGAACGCCGTAATGTGATGTGGGCGATTTGGGTTCCAAATATATGTACCATATATTGCCAATCGTTGCATCTATTAGGTTGCTGTGTTAGAATAAAACCTAGTTACTTGTGCCGGATGGAAACTTAGATTATGTCAGTCAGTTGCTGAAGCCAGAAGAACGGTTAGAAAACCAGGTAAGTTGGTAGGTGGAGATTCAGACAAAAATGTGCTTAGTTACTAAGTAAAGGAAGAACTTAGTTCTGTGCCACCAGGAATGCTGTAACTATTGTGTAAAAACTTAATAGTGAATTCATTGTGTGGAACAGCGGATTTCTGTGGAAAGGTAAGTGGCTTTGGTGCTATATCTATATATATATATATGATGTGACGTTGTGTATATATATTAGTTCATGGCATGGGATACTTCCTGGGGTAATTCCGAACGCCGAATAGCTCGACGCGTGATCACACTGCGTGCCGTCGCGATATAAATATGCGTTCTGAAATCTTGTCTGAGCTATCCTGTTTCTTTCATACTGGCGCTAGTGCGAGTGAATGCTAAGGTGCTGGAAGTATGGAAGGATGCAGGAGGCTGTATGAGACTGGGGAAATATAGAATATGGGGGATGGGAAAGCAAGTTATGAAAGTATGTGTTGGTAGACCAAACCAACGATGAAGTTCAGTCCAGGCCAAGGCTAAACCACTTGGGAGGACAGAACTGGAACAGTACCCTTGGAACATGGGGGGGAACATGTATTCTCAAGAAGGCTTCTTGACTCTAAGGCAGAGTCTGATAAGAAGAGTTTGCTGTGGCGTGGGCAGGTGGTCCCACCAGCAAACAGGCTTGTGTACATATTGGATGTGATCATGTACTATTCCTATATCCCGAGGGATGGTATATTGATCAAGTTTATGTTTCTTAATGTACATTGATGATGTTAGGAACGAGTCTAGGGACTCTTTACCTATTTGTTTAGTTCGATTAAATTAGAACAATAACAGCCTTGTATCATTACTGACGTTAGCGACGACTGGTAGATGATTAGGGATAGGTGAGACCAATGATCAGACTCGTCATTCTGATTTCTTGCTCTGTTTGACGGGCTGTTCTGTGAGGCCAGCTGACATTTGTGAACCCATGCTTGACTACTCTCCATATAGAGATAATGCTTTGGTTATATGAATAACGAACTAGCATGACTGAGAGTTGAGTAGTTATTGGTAGGATGCATGTGGACTAATGTTTGGGCCAGTATACTCTCACCGGTCGCTCTTCCTTTTCAGGAGTTTGCCTGTTGAGGAACCAGTCAACTATAATTGTTGTTGGCAGAAAACCACTTCGTGTGACAGAGCGAAGGGTTCAGTTCTTTACTTATCACGCCAGACTCCATCACACCAGGTACCCAATGTGATTCACCATGCGTGAAGGTTGCTTCAAGACATACAACTGCCCTGAAGGTGCACGTGTGGGAAGAGATGGTTTGTGATCGTTTAAAATAGAAGATACTCTGTTTTTGCCAGGAACATTTCAGCATGTTGAGTAATCATGCTCGACAGGGAACACCGGTCCGTCTGGTTTGACGGGGGTTCTGCCTAAACGCAGAAGTAACTAATCTTCAGACACTTGAATGGTTCTTTGGACAGCTCGAGTGGCAGGTCTTGAGAAGAACTACACCAGTATGGACGTGTGCCAAGTGTAACCCGGTGGAAGGGACTAGGGATTATAGTCCAACCTGAATTGTTTCCGTAAAATAGATGTCTGATTCTATTCATGTACTGTTACCGTATCCAGATTATCAACTGGGTTCTAGAGGACTCAGTAACTTTTCAGTAGCCATATCTGATCCTACAAAGTGTGACTGTAAGAGACCATTGAATTGGTCAATGCCATATCGGTTCTGCAGTGGGACTGTGCTAGAAGTGACAGACCATTCGGTTGGTCAGTGACTATGTAGTTCATCGAAGTAACCAATACTTGGAGCCAAGTCCAGGAAGATTGTCTCCAACTCGGTTGTGTTCGAGAACTGTATTACCAGTGACTCCGTGGGAGTGTTATAGATGCAGTTGGTCCAGTGAAGTGTGGTCCAGCAGTGACTCTATTGTTGTGGTTCCACGTTCGGGAGACGGAGTGGTCTCCAAGGTTCTAGTCATCTCACTGGAAGGAAGCCGGGTGAGTGGCGGACCGACTGGACGGGACATCTGCATCCACTCTACTTCTCAACTCGATGAAGACACCTACATCTCTAAGTCTTTCTCTACTCTATCTTCTATTTGTGTAAATAGATTCTTCTATCAGGATGTTCATTTCAGTTCTAGATTCTCCAGGGTAGAATAAACTTTATGTAAGTTGACTTGCTCTTTGTATAATGATTGAGTGTGGTCTCGGACGATGCCTAAGTGTTCATTGTTCAACAGGTGTAGGTAGTTAGTGGGGGTCTAGAATCTGGAGGGGTGTGTAGACTTAACTAAATAACCTGAGATCAACCACAGAGACAAAAAGTGTATCTGCTCGTCCAACCCCTGGGGCTAGAATACACGGGAGTGCTAGAGACACCTCGGGTGTGGTTCACTCTCACTACCCAAGGTGAACCCGAAACACTCCGTTACAGAGTGGGGGCCCGTCCGGGATTATTCCAAGATCTTTGTGTGTTGTAGACCTCTCACATAGGGATAGGGACTTAGTCTTTATCCTCTACTTCAGTCTACATAAGATTCTACTACTTCTACCTATCTCCTAACTGTCTGACGGACATTTGTGTTGTGGTGATTAGTTAGTACTATTGATTATTGATTCATTGTATTGCTTCACCCACACATACTTGAGTACCCACCTATCATAGTCAACATGTCTACCCAAGAGTTAGACTTGGACAAAGTTCACGAAACTGGACGTAAGTCTGGTCTTGAAGGAGATGCTTTGAAATCCTATGTCCAAGAGGTGGAAAGAAATTTTCGCCAAGAGGAAAGAGAGAGGAGGAGAGCAGAAAGAGAACTGGAAGCCAGTAAAGTGGCTCTGGAGGAAAAGAGGATAGCGGCTGATACTGAAATGAAACGGCTTGAGTTGGAAGCCGAGAAAGAAAAACGTGACCATGAGTATCGAATGAAGCTACTTGAGGCACAAGTGCCTGCTACAGGTGTAACTGATGGAGCTATGGGAGGAGGTGTACCTCCTGGCTCAGAGTCAACCAGTAGACGTGACTACCAGGCTATGAAATGGCCTTTACAGCCGTTCGAACCCGAGAAGGAACGGATAGACCAATACTTAGAGAAGTATGAAGCCATGTCTATTGCCATGGGTCTAGACAAACAGAAATGGTGTTTGAAACTCTCCCAGGGACTCCGTGCCGAAGGTTATGAGGTGTATGCACGCTTACCACCGGGTTTACAGAATGATTACCCGGCATTGAAAGCGGCTCTCTTGAAGAGATTCGAGATCACAGCGCACTCATACCGAAGGAAGTTTCGAACGGCGAAGCGAGAACCTGGTGAACTGTTTTCAGCATACAGTGTGAGATTGAACTCATACCTTCTTAAATGGATGGCCTTGGCCGGATTTAAGGAGGAGTATGAAAGTTTGCGTGAGTTGATGGTTGTAGATCAGATGCGAATGCAAATGTCTAAACCCTTGCGAAACTTCTTAGGTGAGAATGGGGCTGAGAGATTGGATATAGTCACCAAGTTAGCCGAAAGATACGTTGAAGTCTATGGCGAGACTGGGGACACCAGTCCAACAGATCCGAGATCGAAAGATCCGGATCAAGGTAAGTCAAAGAAGAAGTCAAAGAAGACCCAAGGTTCTGATGAACCAAAGAAACAGGTAGGCTCTTTAGAGAAGATCTCTAACGTCAACCAAGGTAAGAATAGCCCACCTAGTTCTCCAAAGAGGAAGTGGAGTGAACGATGGGGCAAATTCTGCAAGTCCAGCACTCACAATACGAGTGAGTGTAAGAGTAAGCCCAAGGACTTTCACTTTGCTTGTCTTGCAGAGGTTAGGGATAGATCTTGCGGGAAAGTGAAGTCGGTTGATGGGAATGGAGAAACTAGACGACCTCCAGTGGTTGAGGAAGTAGAAGTGAATGGGCGACAGGTGTTGTGCCTCTACGACACGGGATTGCAATTTTCCGCTGTAATTGCATCCCACCTGACAGGCCCAGAGCAACTCACCGGGGAGATGACGGAGATACAGCCAGCCAGTAGGAGTGCTGTGGCGTTCCGTTGCCCGATTGCCAATGTGGAGATTCGGAGCAAGTACGTTACTGGACGCATTCAGGCGGCAGTCGTACCGGATCCTCTCTATCCCCTAATTCTGGGCCGGAAGTACGTGTTTCTGGGCGAACCAGAACACCCTAGCATCCCTAAGTCTAGGCAGGTCAGAGATACAGAGGAAGAGGGTCTTGAAAAGGTAAGTCTCCGAAATACTCACCCGGATAGAATGAGTAATGCTCGGAGCAAGGATGCGACGGAGTGTCCTTGTTCGGAATGGTTGCCCAACAATGAAAACCCGTTAACTCAGGGTAAGTTCAACTCTGATAACCAGTCACCGTTAATTCAGACTGGGACAGAGAAAAGGCAGAGGGAACGTAAGTTGGTTCCTGAGAGCTTCAGAGCTAATCTGCTGCGAACGGTACATGTCAGGTCCCCAACCGGACATCTGACTGTAGGGACAACCAGTAAATGTCTATCCCGGTACTATTGGTGGCCGGGAATGACAGGCGACGTGCGAAGGTATATTAGGTCTTGTCCGGAGTGCCGTAAATGCACACCTGAGAAACGGACGAAGACGAAGATATCCTTAGAGGTTGGAGACCGAGTTCTAGTACTCCTCCCAATCGAGGGGAACGAATTCGAAATCGGGTGGCAGGGCCCATTCCTAGTGGATAAAGTGGGGCTCCACAAGCACTATGGAGTGGTGATCCTGGGAAAGTCTACTACTTTCCATTCCAGTCTCCTCATGCGCTATGAGGGGAAGCCCGATGATAAGTCCACCAGCCCAAGGGCGCAGAGATTCGCTGAAAGAACGGTTCGGGGTTCAGGTCAGGTAGCGGAAAGCCTGTCACACCATAGGAAGTCCTATATGTATGTGCAGGTACCTTCTTCGGTTCAGCCCGGTGCTCGGGGGAACATGACCGGCCAAAGGAACACCCGCAGTGCTAGCTACACTGAGAACCGTGGTAGGAAGAGGTGGGTTGTGTCGGAACGGACACAGACCCTTGGTCCCTCAATCCGACCGACTGCAGTCCAGCTGGGTCCTCGAAAGGGGAAGCTGGAGTTGCAGAAGTCCAGTAAACTCTGGCAGGAACGATCGTTAAATCAGGTCGAGACGGGAGCTCTGGTCCGCAGGATACTGCGAGATGCCCGATCGCAGTAGCGGAGTAGGCGTTGATCACCCGTGATACTGAATAGCTTGTCACCCCACCGAATGTGGTAAAAGTATTCTATACAATATTGACGGGTTAGACTTCCTCACCCGCCATCCGGTCTCGTAGAAAGAAGAACGAACGACATAGACAGCTTCTGCGTAGAAGTGGAACGACGGGGTCGATCCTCTTAAAGTGGGGGCCTATGTGACGAAACGCGTTTATCTGTCTTGGGTCGTCAAGTTCCCGCACTCTTTTGGCGCGTCATCGGGGACTTTCCCAGCTAAAAATAGACTGAGGGAAGCCGATGGAGGACTTATTATCTAGAATCGTCTCGAAACACCGGAATTCGATTAACCCGTGATGTTGGGTATCGCTCTAAATTCCCGTGCAGAGAGATCTAGAAACTCTAGGCGGGGAATGACGTTTTCCCGAGAAAGTATCTTTTCTCAAGAAGCACTCGCTTCTTGTGCGCATTGAGTTGGCACGAAGCGGGAAATTGGCTACAGCAGTCATTCACTTACTTTTGTTCGAAGAGAACAGACGCTGGCCTGAATGTGAGCCATTTTTGTGTTGCGTCTCACCTCAACCATGATTCGGCTGACTGTTATGAAAAGGAAGCTGAGAAGCCCTTGAACAGTTCGGAAGCTGACTGGAGAGCTGGTTTCACCATGCAGGTAGATATTTGGTTAAATCATTTAACTTTGTACGTGTGGTCCACACGCCATTGTTCTAACCTCATTACCTATGCGGATGTCCTTGCATACTAATTAGCAAACCGATCGATAACGCAGTGGACGGCGAATCGTGTTTGTTTACTGTGTGCTCGCGAATCAGCTGTTAGGAACGCCGTAATGTGATGTGGGCGATTTGGGTTCCAAATATATGTACCATATATTGCCAATCGTTGCATCTATTAGGTTGCTGTGTTAGAATAAAACCTAGTTACTTGTGCCGGATGGAAACTTAGATTATGTCAGTCAGTTGCTGAAGCCAGAAGAACGGTTAGAAAACCAGGTAAGTTGGTAGGTGGAGATTCAGACAAAAATGTGCTTAGTTACTAAGTAAAGGAAGAACTTAGTTCTGTGCCACCAGGAATGCTGTAACTATTGTGTAAAAACTTAATAGTGAATTCATTGTGTGGAACAGCGGATTTCTGTGGAAAGGTAAGTGGCTTTGGTGCTATATCTATATATATATATATGATGTGACGTTGTGTATATATATTAGTTCATGGCATGGGATACTTCCTGGGGTAATTCCGAACGCCGAATAGCTCGACGCGTGATCACACTGCGTGCCGTCGCGATATAAATATGCGTTCTGAAATCTTGTCTGAGCTATCCTGTTTCTTTCATACTGGCGCTAGTGCGAGTGAATGCTAAGGTGCTGGAAGTATGGAAGGATGCAGGAGGCTGTATGAGACTGGGGAAATATAGAATATGGGGGATGGGAAAGCAAGTTATGAAAGTATGTGTTGGTAGACCAAACCAACGATGAAGTTCAGTCCAGGCCAAGGCTAAACCACTTGGGAGGACAGAACTGGAACAGTACCCTTGGAACATGGGGGGGAACATGTATTCTCAAGAAGGCTTCTTGACTCTAAGGCAGAGTCTGATAAGAAGAGTTTGCTGTGGCGTGGGCAGGTGGTCCCACCAGCAAACAGGCTTGTGTACATATTGGATGTGATCATGTACTATTCCTATATCCCGAGGGATGGTATATTGATCAAGTTTATGTTTCTTAATGTACATTGATGATGTTAGGAACGAGTCTAGGGACTCTTTACCTATTTGTTTAGTTCGATTAAATTAGAACAATAACAGCCTTGTATCATTACTGACGTTAGCGACGACTGGTAGATGATTAGGGATAGGTGAGACCAATGATCAGACTCGTCATTCTGATTTCTTGCTCTGTTTGACGGGCTGTTCTGTGAGGCCAGCTGACATTTGTGAACCCATGCTTGACTACTCTCCATATAGAGATAATGCTTTGGTTATATGAATAACGAACTAGCATGACTGAGAGTTGAGTAGTTATTGGTAGGATGCATGTGGACTAATGTTTGGGCCAGTATACTCTCACCGGTCGCTCTTCCTTTTCAGGAGTTTGCCTGTTGAGGAACCAGTCAACTATAATTGTTGTTGGCAGAAAACCACTTCGTGTGACAGAGCGAAGGGTTCAGTTCTTTACTTATCACGCCAGACTCCATCACACCAGGTACCCAATGTGATTCACCATGCGTGAAGGTTGCTTCAAGACATACAACTGCCCTGAAGGTGCACGTGTGGGAAGAGATGGTTTGTGATCGTTTAAAATAGAAGATACTCTGTTTTTGCCAGGAACATTTCAGCATGTTGAGTAATCATGCTCGACAGGGAACACCGGTCCGTCTGGTTTGACGGGGGTTCTGCCTAAACGCAGAAGTAACTAATCTTCAGACACTTGAATGGTTCTTTGGACAGCTCGAGTGGCAGGTCTTGAGAAGAACTACACCAGTATGGACGTGTGCCAAGTGTAACCCGGTGGAAGGGACTAGGGATTATAGTCCAACCTGAATTGTTTCCGTAAAATAGATGTCTGATTCTATTCATGTACTGTTACCGTATCCAGATTATCAACTGGGTTCTAGAGGACTCAGTAACTTTTCAGTAGCCATATCTGATCCTACAAAGTGTGACTGTAAGAGACCATTGAATTGGTCAATGCCATATCGGTTCTGCAGTGGGACTGTGCTAGAAGTGACAGACCATTCGGTTGGTCAGTGACTATGTAGTTCATCGAAGTAACCAATACTTGGAGCCAAGTCCAGGAAGATTGTCTCCAACTCGGTTGTGTTCGAGAACTGTATTACCAGTGACTCCGTGGGAGTGTTATAGATGCAGTTGGTCCAGTGAAGTGTGGTCCAGCAGTGACTCTATTGTTGTGGTTCCACGTTCGGGAGACGGAGTGGTCTCCAAGGTTCTAGTCATCTCACTGGAAGGAAGCCGGGTGAGTGGCGGACCGACTGGACGGGACATCTGCATCCACTCTACTTCTCAACTCGATGAAGACACCTACATCTCTAAGTCTTTCTCTACTCTATCTTCTATTTGTGTAAATAGATTCTTCTATCAGGATGTTCATTTCAGTTCTAGATTCTCCAGGGTAGAATAAACTTTATGTAAGTTGACTTGCTCTTTGTATAATGATTGAGTGTGGTCTCGGACGATGCCTAAGTGTTCATTGTTCAACAGGTGTAGGTAGTTAGTGGGGGTCTAGAATCTGGAGGGGTGTGTAGACTTAACTAAATAACCTGAGATCAACCACAGAGACAAAAAGTGTATCTGCTCGTCCAACCCCTGGGGCTAGAATACACGGGAGTGCTAGAGACACCTCGGGTGTGGTTCACTCTCACTACCCAAGGTGAACCCGAAACACTCCGTTACAGGGCATATAATGACGATGGTTGTAGTTATATTACTGATATGTATCTCTTTGTGAATGCATCCTTAGGGCCCATTTAACTACGACAACAAAACAAAGAATCCGTGCTGGAACGACACCGCAACTTTCCGATGTTTACCGTACTTCTACGTTGTGGGATTCAGTAAATGTGGGACATCGGACCTTTTCTACAAAATTGTTCAGCATCCGGACGTGATTCAGTCCGGCGAGAAAGAAAAACATTGGTTTGATTACTTTCGATTTGGGGCAGATACAAGTGAGTGACATTAGAATACTGACCATGTTTTGATCAAAGTGTCATAAAATCAGTCTATCAAGCACCAATAACACCAACCAACCAACCAACCAGCCAACCAACCAACCAACCAGCCAGCCATCCAGCCAGCCAGCCAGCCAACGAACGAACGAACGAACGAACGAACGAACGAACGTACGAACCAACCAACCAACCAACCAACCAACTAACTAGTTACTAAGTAACTTAATTTATAATAATAAACTAAATAAATTACTAGCCAGACCATTAACCAACAACTAACCAACCAACCAAACAACAACAAAAAAACCTACAAAATGTGAGTTCTGTACTTAAGTGTTGATTCATGATTAATGAGGATCGTCATCTTTGCACTCCGGACAGGTCAATAGGTGCTCCCATCTCCTCTTAACATCTCCGACATATTACTTGTTGTGGTGTTGATGTTGAACATGGTGTCTAGAGGATATGTTGATGGCAGGTGCTGTGACTGAGACTACTCTCTCTCTCTCTCTCTCTCTCTCTCTCTCTCTCTCTCTCTCTCTCTCTCTCTCTCTCTCTCTCTCTCTTTCGTGGCTTTCTCACTCCGCTGTCTTGCAGATGCTAATATATATCGAACACACAGCAGCGTCTTCACATACAGTATATTTCATCATGGTGCACCGTCAAACACACCTCTACAGCTAAACGGGACACACCTGCTTTCTACCTGGCGCTCGTTCACTGACCACTGTAGACAGTATGCTTGGTGGACATCTCTCCACTGTACAAGTGTGATGTCGTCGATGTTACAACATCACTCTCTATCTGTCACAAACCCTATACAGTGCCACTCGTAGTTCACTGCTGTCCTTGTTATCCTTGCTGTCCTTGGTCTGAATGGGCATTATCCTGATGTGCCATGTCGATAAGCGTAAGACCTCTCATACGATCACCAGAATCGTGGATCAGCTCCGTGTCCTTGTCTTTTTGTCTAGACCACGCCATGTTGCCAAGCCATCTAGATATTTACTTCTCTGACTTCCCCTTGTTCTTTTCACCTCAATCTTACCAGTTGTCACTAATGCATTTAACGTTCTGATGGAATAAAATTGTCGGGGGAAATACTTCCAACCTTGGTGTTGCAAACTATCTGTTGTGTATAATCAAGTGAAATCGCGTGTTGTGGCTAAGCTGTCCCGTGTCTGAATAACCCGTATCCAGCTAATTCCCCTTCATGTAGTCGCTTGTGGCCTCTTTGTTTCCCGTGAAACGCCAAACTCACTGACCATCGTTAACAGTCTCTTTCTTCTACTGTTTTCCCAAACTAAAACTTGTTAATTCGATCTCTCTGGTTGTATTTTATGAGTAGTGGTCTTAATTAACTCGTTCTGAACTATGATAATCTCTGTCAACGTATATCAACTGATCGCACTAGTTTTGTGTTGTTTAATAAGTTGTTTTGTGATTTTGACAAAATGTGCGTGGGTGATGGTTTCTCGAGTAACGCTCTTCTCCCACACTCTGGGCAAGGAAGTAGATTCCCAAGTGTCCTTAAAATCATCTGTTCGCTCTGCAACTCCTATATCGGTGATGATGTATGGCCTATCAATTGCTCTTCCCGCCTCGATCATCACCCTGTTCTCCAACCGAACGGCTCTCTCATTGCCTTTCCCTTCTGAGTTCCCTGGTAGATAGATACAAGATAGCTAGAATAACTGTGATGTACTGACTTGACAACCATCTTGCCGATTTGTCAAACGGTAGTTTGTAAAATGCAGTTCATCATCCCGATGTGTCATGCCGATAAGTGTGAGACACCTAATGCGATTACTAGAGTCGTGGGTCAGCTCCGTGTCCTTGTCTCGACCATGTCATGTGGCCAAGCCATCTAGATATTTACTTCTCTGACTTTCCCTTATTCTTTTCACCACAATCTTGCCAGTTTTCACCAAGTTCTCTTATAACGTGTTCAAAAAATTTTGACTGTCTACGTCTAATATCAATAATCAACTTACGGTTTTCATTTGTTTCTCATAGGACTTGCTCATTAGTTTTTCTGTCTGTCCATGGTATTCTTTGCATTTTTCTCAGAAACCACGGCGATTAGATGTTTTACACCTTGTCTCCTCATTGTCCACGCTTCACATCCTTACAAAAGTACAGGTTCTATATATCACGTCAACACTCTTTTTGTCGTTGCTGTCAATAGGATTATACCTCTCCATAGCGCAAAGCCTGGTCTGAATTTAGAGACCATGTGTTGCCCTCGCAGGATTATCCCTCTCTCGGCCTGCCTAATTTACTCCATAGGAAAGGTAACAACAATACATCTGTAACAAAACAAGCTGCAGAAGCTGCCATATCGGCAAAGCCTTTTCGCCTGTCGGAGCTCCCATCATAAACTAGTTGACTTAATGCTTGGTCTGCTCTGTCAAGATATTTAGTCTTTAGGTTGTATTACCTCGCACCAAAGTAAGGTATGCACCCTCATCCCATTTGCGCTTCCCCTCCCCCCCCCCCCCCCACACTTTCCCAATGAACTGACTTACTTACGTAATATATGATATAATTACCATTGCAGTTTATAAGGATTTCTATCGAAACAATTAATGCAATCTAATTTCATTATTCATCGATAGCGGCACAAAACTGTATCAAGCAATTCTACTTCAACATTCATTGAAAAATACATAGAAATGTTATGTTAAGATTTAATGAGAACTCTTTTGAAATATTTCACATGATATTATGTCAAGATTTATTTACCAACATATGGAAATATTTCACGTGATATAATGTCAAAATGTATTTACAGAATGTTGAAATATTTCACATAATATTATGTCAATATTTATTTACATAAATATTGAGATATTTCACATACTATTATGTCAATATTTATTTAGAGCAATATAGAGATATTTTCACCAGATGTTATTTCAAGATTTATTTACAGAATAGTGATGTATGTCACAAGATATTATAATGTCAACATTTATTTTTAGCTATAACTAAATATTTTATGTATGTGATCTTGTGGCAATTTTTATTAACACTGAAACTGACATATGTCGTGTCTTATTTCAGGGTTTATCCAAAACTATACAGACACATTTGCCATCGCTACTTCAGGCATTGCAGATGACCTACATCAAAAGGGATTCAGTCGTAGAATAGCAGGTCTGTGCGCATGCGTGAATATATATATATATATATATATATATATATATATATATATATATATATATATATATATATATATATATATATATATATATTGCACACCTTTTTTTTCCAGGACATAGCTGTCAATACAAGCATTTTACTGCTGTTGTTGATGTCTTGGCAAGTTTTACGTTCAGTAGTTTGACATTGTTTTTTGAACGACCGGCTCAAATACTAACTCGTTAAGAACCAGCGCAATGCGGTCTGCTGCCAAATTGTGTCACATATGTGTTTCAAACGCGGGTAAGTGGGTTTACGAATCGCGTCCGTAAGCCTTCGCCATCGATATAAATACATATTCATTCATTCATTCATTCATTCATTCATTCATTCATTCAGTAGCATGTCTTTTGCAGAACCTCGCTCCCATAACTACCTTCCCGAAAACTTCTCGATCACAAGCTAGATGTCCCGCGTCCGATACACCCATCTGGAGATCATCAACCACATCCTGCACCCATCTTCTCTTTATATATACCTGTGTGTGACTGTGTGTGTGCGTGTGGGCGCGAGAGCAAGTGTGTGTGCGATTGTATGTGAAATTCTAAACAACATCATGTATCGGAAACTGGAATACTGTGACCATTCTAAACGTCTCAGTGGCTTTGACAAAATCATTGAATGAACGAACGAACGAACGAACAAACTTTATTTTCAACGTGTTAAGAATTGGACACGCAGGTTCGTCTGACATTCTGCCCTTCTTTTCTTTTTTCCTTTCATGCGTTATTTCATTTATAATCACTTATAAAGCTAATCGCAGACAACAACAAAACCCTTGGAATATAATCAATATTATAAGCTACATGACTCACTTATGCAATTTTTAACATGGGCATTATAATTACCTGAGGTAGGTATAGCGTACCCATACATATGGGAATGTTTATTATACTAGTTGTTATTTGAGAAAATTATTAGTTTTGGCTTAAATTTTTTTTTTTTTTTGGGGGGGGGGGGGGAGGGTGGTTTGGGGGGGGGGCGGCATGTAGTCTGTACGGAGATAGTGTTCACACAGGCTGCGACTGTATGCATAGGGGTTGGTGGTGTCTTAGATTTCTTGTGGGAGAGAGTGTTCCACAACTGAGCAACAGAGTATGATAAGAATGTTTTGTATTAAGTCTTTCTCCTTAAAAATGTCTACATCACGTGGTGTTCTCAATAGAAGTCACGGTACACGGACAAGAGGCAGACGTCGACCAGCACGAAGGAGGGCACAGGGAAGTGATAATCGGCACTGAAATACATGGACGTAAACTTGCCAAGAAATCACACACAGCCAAAATATGCCGGTGTTGATGCGACGTCCTGTAAACGATATGGAACTAATTAACCTAATTCGTCCGTTGTGATAATAATCACATCCCCACTGAGTGCCAATTAGTCTAGAGTAGTCTAGACTATTATGGGTTTACTAAGTCTGGTATGAGTCAGTTATGAGTGAGCTACCGTGAGCTGGTAGAAGGTACTACCAGCTTTCTGTTAGTGTCGAATGTTGTTGTCAGGTCTTAGTCAAATATGACTGAGCTACCGTATGACAGTTGACGGTACTACCTGCTTTCTGTTAGTGGGAAATGTTGGGCGGCGCTTCTAACCCCGACACCCCACATTGTGCGAACGACTTTAAATGGAGGAGCGCAATTGGGAAAAAATGCAACATAAAGACTAAATGTCATGGCAGGACAGACCGGGCCCTAAGCCTTAGTCGAAAATTGGTCTACGATGGAAGCTCCGACAGACAAACAGAGCATTGATTTGCTGATCCGGCAGCTTCTGCAACTGGTCTTGTTCCAGACGTACTGGTGTTACCTTCCTCTGTAGTAACTAGGCAGACCGAGAGAGGGATCATGCTGCATGGGCAACACATGGTCTCTACAATTTAGCCCAGGCTTTGTGTTATGGAGAGGTATAACTCCATTTTACAAACTATCGTCTGTTAAGAGGGCAAGGTGCCATCATGTGGGTCAAGCACCATATACCCAATGTGCTTTAAGTCCTTTACTTTCCTTTATCTTCTTCTCCCCTTTATTCCCCCATTGGGACATACACCTTGAACCAACCCACGCCAAGCTGACCAGTCCTTTTACCATCTCATGCAGCTCCCCCAATGTCCTCTCAAAAGTATTCATTACTGTCTGTAATTCTCTTCTCCAAGTGTTTTAGGTCTCTCGCTATTTCCTTCGCCTTGTGGGTCCCAGACAAGAGTGTCTATTTATATTGTCCTCAGGTTTTCTCGGTTTGTTTCTTACCCAGCGCCAACGTCTTTTCCTCATACTTGGTCCACTTGATTTCTTTAGTTCTTTCCATGAGCTCTTTCATAAGTGATTTTGTTTTACCCTTTTATTTCCACTATTCTGCGCATTCACCAAATAGTGAATACTTTACCTTTCTACCTAATATTTATTGTGTATTTAGAATGAGCAAACTCTGTGGCGAAGGCGTGTTCTAAACACAGCTGCGGACGATTTGAAAGCAGCCCGCCTTGCTTTGGTTTTCATACAATGGTATAAGTGCCGGTCGTTCAGAAAGCAGTGGCAAGATACTGAACGTAAACTTGCCACGAAATCACAACAGCCAAAACATGCGTGAGGTTGACGGCAACGTCCTGTAAAGGATATGCTACTAACTTAACTTATTCTGATAGAGTTGTCTGATTTCAACAGGGGACGGTACTCCTTGTTACGTGTGGGGTTCCTTAAACTGGCCATGCTACGAGGGCAATAAGGACCTCGATGAACCACTTTATACCAACGCTGACTTCATCTACCGAATGAACCCCAAAGCCAAAATTATCATATCAATGAGAGAACCTGTAAGCAGGTATTTGTGCACCTTTCTATCTACCTGCTTATATGCCTTTATTTCTATCTATCTGATTACCCACATACATAGGCTACCTATTTACTTAATCACTTACTTACCTAACCTGCCACTTAACTAACGTCCAACATGCCTACTTTACTATTAACCACCCTATCGATGTGCCTGCCTACCTACCAACCTCCATATCTATCTACTAACTTAACAACCTATCTACTTGTCTACTAAATTAACAGCTTAATTGCTAAATCTGGCTAGCTACCTACGTATATACTTCACCCTGTCTAAAACTATACCTACCTACCCACCTACTAACCTACCTATATACCAGTGTACACTGCTACCAATAAATCTACCTACCTAGTAAAATAATTACGTATAAACATCATTATGTCAGTTTAAATACCCACCTACCTACCTACCTACCTATTAACTTACCTACCTACCTACCTACCTACCTACCAACCTACCTACCTACCTACCCATCTACCTACCTACTTACGTACCTACCTGCCTGCCTGCCTGCCTTCCTGCCTGCCTACCTACCTACCTACCTACCTACCTGGCAATCAACTACTGTATACTTCGCGAAATTACTCTTTACCTATCTCCATCGCTATTCTCTACTTAAACACATACATTAACTTCTATTATAACGTCCATTATAACTTCCATTATAACTCACATAATAACGTCCATTACAGCTACCATTATAACTCACATAATAACGTCCATTACAGCTTCCATAATAACGTCCACTACAGCTTCCATTACAACTTCCATTACAACATCCATGATCACAGGTTATATTCTCGCATGTTGACGTGGATAGCAGAACCTCTACACCCAGTCTATGTGAACTCCACGCCGGAAAAGTTCCACACCTTCATTAAGGAGAGGATTCAAATGTACCGCCAGTGCTTCACGAAGTGGTCCCACAGACACTGTGCTTATAACGGTACTTTGTACAAAGAAGCAGTGAGTCCAGCTGACTATGTTATCTAACTTAGTATCTTCATGTAATAAGAAGGTAGTTAGTTCATCATCATGTGTCATGCTGGTAAGTGTGAGCGGTCATGTTTACACGATCACCAGAGTCGTAGGTGAGCTCTGCGTTCTTGTCCCGGCCTTGCCATGTTGTGAAGCCATCCATATGTTTACTTCTCTGCTTTCCCATTGTTCTATTCCCCATGAATCTTGCCAGTTGTCACGAAGGTCTTTGGTTTATTTCGTTTCATAACGTGTCCCCCCCCCCCCCCCCAATTGACTGTTTAGGACTAATTTCTTTTATCAGTTTGCGGTTTTCATTTGCCTCTTGTAAGACTTGCTCATTGTTTTTTTTTTATCTGTCCATGGTGTTCTTTATATTTTCCTTAAATACCATACTTCCAATGCCATTAGATGCTTCTCATCTAGTTTCAGTTAGTTAGACAACATATACTCCTCATTGCACATTGAACAATTAGTCCATACATACTCAGATCCGCCCCTCAGTATCTCCCACATCGTGAAGCGCCTGACAACATTAGTTCAGAGTTGGCTGACTATTCTTATTTAGTACCCTGCATGACTTACTTGCCTTGCTTGCCCTCGTTTAACTCGATGTTCTAGCAGTTTGGTTAAAGTCGTTGAAGTTGCAGAATCGTATCGTGTCAACTGTGGTCCATTGTACCCCCACCCTACAGAGACCAAGCCGGCAAGGCTATCTGCACGTTCGTTTTGTCTTACACCCGCATGCTCTGGCACAAACAGACAGATATATCGATTATTCTGGACCTCCTAAGACAGTGGTTCTCAACCGGTGGGGAATTCCCCCCCCCCCCACGGGGAATTTAGGGTTTCCAGGGTGGGGAGAGGGGGGATGAAGACCATTTCAAGATTGCGTTAATAACAGAACCGATTACTTGATATTGTTTTTCCCTTCATACTTTACAGTTAAGTACGTCTCATCCTTCTAAAATTCATTTTATAAAGTCAGTAGACCCACAAATCATGTTTTATGTGGATGTCTAGACTTGTTTTAGTATGTGCTATTAAATTTACCTTACATTTTTACGTATACTGTATAGGGGTGGGGGGATTTTTAGATAGGAAATATGAAAGGGGGTGAATGATGTTCTGAAAATACGGTGAAAAGGGGGGGGGGGCGGCGCACGGGCCAAATTTGTGATAGGAAGGGGAGGGGGGAATGACGTTCTGAAAATATGGTGAAGGGGGGCACGGGCCAAAAAAAGGTTGAGAACCACTGTCCTAAGAGATTCAAACCATTGAAGTTCCGGTTCAGAAATGGCGGTGGTATGTGTTCACTGGTCATAACTACCACTATTTGCTCGGTAAGCTTTTTTCATTCATCGTTTTCGTGTTGGCAGTTTGTGCCAGAATGTTTACCAATAGTCTACTGTATGAATATCATAACAGGGGACACTGCAGATATAGAAGGGTAGATTTATTGTTACAGTACACATGTGAAGAATTCTCTGCATCTGCTTTTCTTCTTCTTCTCCCGTCCTTTATTCCCCAACGGGACATAGACCTCTCCTGAAGCTCCGTCCATATTCTTCCTATATTATTCATAATCTTTAAATGTCTTAACAGTGTGTTTTTCACTACATTTATTACCCTGAGTGTTCCAGATAAGGACACGGCTAGTTATCCTATCCCAAGTTTAATGTTCACATCTGGTCTAATGTCATTAATTTCTTAGATTCTTATACTCATAACTGCCCCCCCCCCCCCAAAAAAAAAAGCACACATTTAACATATTCAGTGCGAGACAAAAAGCAGGTTTGGAGAGAACACAAATGAACGGCTGAAAATGGGAAGTAGGTGTGGGCCACTCATAGACTGTCATTTACTGCTTATAGTGCCTTGCGGTGTATGACGGGGGGGGGGGGGGGGGGGGTCCTTGAGCCTGAAGAATTAAGACCGCATGGCTAGTGCAGTCACCGCGAACTGTCCAAGTTAGAATTTTCTTTCTACCCCGGACATAAAAAAATTCCACGCCTTACCGAGGATTCGAACCCGGGTCTCCCGAAGGAGAGTCCGGCATTCTAGCCACTCGACCAGCCTCTCCACAGTTATGACGTAAAAGTTGTTAATATGGTAGACGATGTGCCATTAAAGCAAAATGAATTCCACATGGAAAGTACTGTATATCATCAAATGGCAGGTATGGGAAGCCACCTAAGACAATTAATCATCCCATGTCAATTACTCAGTTAAGCAGGCATGCTCAGATATTCCATATGTGGGAAGCACCTGGGTACACATCAGAATGGATCATGCACGACTACCCAGATTTGCCAGGGAGTTGGGTTTAGGCCTACAGATCAATCTTACAATGCACCTTTTCTGACCTGACATGTGTCTCTGCATCTAGTCAGGTCCTACAACAGTGTTATACTCATGTGAAGTGAAGAATTAAATGATACTGTGGCTGAAATATGATATCCATCGTCGCTGATATTGCGGGAATGTGCAGAATGTTATATCCTCGGAAGTCTAACACTTAACAGGAAGTCCTTCTATTTACATAGAATAGTCTCGAATTGACTAATAGATAATGCTTCGA
>OY992890.1:28260363-28295949 GCA_963921405.1 Cepaea hortensis
TGTGATGTGACTCATTATACTAATTGTTCTATGTTGATCACATTCCAAGGTTCCTGATTTCTTTGGGATTGCAATAAATACAGAGTTACATAATTCAGGAGGTATATCTCCTGTATCATATAATGTGTTCAGCAGTCTGGTGACTTGCTCTAGTCCAAATTCTTCTAAAGCTTTAATCATTTCTGTTGTGATGTTATCTGCACCGGGGGCCTTGCCAACTTTCATATGCTTAAGAACATTTCGAACCTCCATCTCCAAAATTGGCGGTCCTTCATTATTAAATCTAATATCATACTGTTCGTCTCTGTTATTATCATACAGGTGTTTCACATAATCTGTCCATACATGTAGAATCTGATCTTTTTCTATTATGATTTTGCCATCTTTAGTTTTTAGACACCCTGTTGATGTACTTGTTCTTTTATTAGTAAGTTCCTGAATTCTTTTGTGCACTAATTTGGTATTTTGACTGTTGTGTTGGTTTTCAATTTCTAAGCACTTTTCCTCAAGCCATGCTTCTTTTGCCTCCTTACATAATATTCTGACTTGTCTGTGAATTTCTTCATATTTGAAAGAATTATTTTTGTTGAGTCTTCTTGTTTCCATGAGGTGTAAAATTTCTTCAGTCATCCATTTCTTACGACCCACCTTCTTTAATTTTGGAATAGTTGTTTCTGCAGCCACATTGATTGAACTCTTCAACGTTTCCCATTGATCATCCACATCCTGGAATAGGATCTCTAGATCTCTCTTTTGCCCGGGCAAAATTTCGAGTTAAAAATGTACCCAAAGTATTTCAGGATCCTCGCCGATGCAACGAAGTTCGTGCATTGAGCTGAGTTTCTCCAGACTCAGGTTTGAGTTAGGAGGAAAACGGAGCACTTATGGATTAAACTGTGTGCCGTGATGTTGATCCAACGACTAAACTAAACTAACTAAACTAAACTAATACCTGGATTTAAACCTTGAGCGTAACCGACTACTGGCAACGCTGATCGTATCCCGGTACGAACCTAAGGCCTTGTTGGCGTCAATTTGGAATATTGGAGTTTCGTTCACGTTTGAGCTCGTCAGTGTCAGAGTCTTGCATAACACAAGACTAGTAGCTCGTTTTCTGGCAAGTGTGAAGTAATATCAAACTATCAAATCGCACGAAGTGAATATCCGAAAGTATTATTCACACGCTTTATTGACGCGTTGCATTAATTATCGCACAAACATCGCGCACTGACAATCTATAGCAATCATTTCAACATGAACAAGATCACTACAATACATAATAATACATGCAAGCAATAAACATCTCACTTACAGTTAAACTTATACAAGCATTCGACTCAGTCTCCCACTGTCGTACAGGCTAGCTCTCAAGGCAGATTCAAACTCGACTCACATTCCCTTGCGACCTGTCCCTTCAACGATCTCAGCCCGTCTGCCAGTTCCTACACGCTTACACGCACACGTCAGCTGGTGTCACCTGCACGGTTCACGGGGTGAACTCAATTGCTGTGCGTGGCTACCTATCCGGGCGTCGGCAACGACGCCGCGTTCTCTCTGCCGTGTTTCACATTACTCAGGGTTGCGTGTTGTTATGTTGTCTGGCGTTGGTACAGACAACGCGTCGCAACCTCGGATGTGAGACCTTGACACTCTCCACACCCCTTTCTCATGAAAGGATTTCCTTTCATGTACAATATATATCTAGGTGTTATTTTAACATGTCAAAGTCGAACATTATACATTAACAATTATAATAAATATATACAGGTGAATAGTCAACAATATGTATACACCACTTATGTTGCACTATTAAGTACAACAGTCAAGTACAATCTATTTAATGGGCATTACCTCGCTGTGACCCAGCTAGTCCGGTAGGTATCGGCTAAACTGGCCCCTACCTCACAACCAAGAACAAAAATACTAAAATAATCAGGTCAAGCCGTGAGCATCTCCTTCTGAGATGACTCCTCCATCAGACCTCTATTTAGAGTTTCTAATGAAGGTCAACAGTTTTGGCAATATACTGTCCACATCTAAACGATGTTACATTGACATGTTATTTATCAAGCACACATGTTAATGGTTACAATACATATTTACATATCACCAACAATTTAGAATAATGTCCCATGGTTATTATACAGAAAATTTTTGGGAACAATAATTTATCGTCGTTTACAAGACATAAATTACAATTGGAAATTTATTTCTTAGTGTCATAATTTGATCCTTATTGACAAATGTGCACAAAAAGTCACGTTTGTAAAGAAGCAATCAAGTTACGATGCTGAGATTGCATCCTTAAAAAAATCGACATATACAATTCCGTATATGGAAATATTTTAAATTACATTTTAATACAATTGTCATACATTTATATACTTTTAATAATATGCAAAAACTCGGAAGTATACAGCTGTACTATTACATGTGTTGTGATGTCATTCAAACAAAGCTGGTCCGTTCTTGATGGATCTTCTATAAACGGAGTAGTAGTTGTTACTATCAGCTGTTGGATCATCTCTTCCGTCTTCTGCTCGGATTGTACTGTCGCAGTCATCTTTCGTACCTTGTTAAAACGTCTTGGGCACCTCGGTCTGGATACTTTAGGATTACCTCACGTTTTAGTGGCTTGGTAACTTCTTGGATCCTGTAGTGTTGTCCCGTGACACTTCTCTGTAGTGTCTGGTTGTTATAATATTTATTTACAATAATAATTACATTCTTTCTCATATCTTACAGTTATACAACACATTAGTTTACATAATACTGATTTCATTCTTTCACATATCTCACGATTATATACGCATTCATTCGCATGATAATAATAAGAATCACAATATGTACATAAGTTATATACATTGGGAGATACAATCTTCCCCATCACAATGGTGTACACAGCGTTACTGACACATTGTCACAATTGGCTGTGGTACTGAGCACTATCTACGTTGCAGTTTTTATACACCCTCTGCACTGTGCTCTGGTGTCGACTGGGTATTAGGTTCGTTGTATGGACATCTCGACAAAAGGTCTGCAAGACAGTTTTGTGAACCTTTTATGTGGTTAACCTCATAGCTATAGTCCTGCAGAAGAAGGGACCATCTTGCCACCCTGCTGTTACTAGGCGTTCCTCTGGTAACAATTGTCAGCGGAGTATTATCTGTTTCAATAATGAAATGTTTGCCTAACAAAAATCTAGAAAGTTTACGTACCGAAAATACCATGGCAAGAGCCTCGAGTTCCGGTGTACTGTAATTTCGTTCGCTGGTGTTCAGTTTTCGAGAGACGTAGTATACTGGGTACAAGATTTGGTCGTGTTCTTGGAGAAGCACACCTCCAATGGCTACGGAGCTCGCATCACATCTTAATCTAAAAGTAATATTCAAATTTGGCAATTTCAAAATAGGTGATTTAGAAAAATAAGAAAGAATTTTCGTAAATGCTGGCCTTAAACATTCACTGTTTACAATCACATTGGGTTGTTTATTTGTTAGTAGATCAGTGAAACATTTGGTCAATTCAGCAAAATGAGGAATAAACTGTCTATAATAGTTTAACAGACCTAACACACTTCGCAACTGTTTCTTAGTTGTCGGAAGCGACAATTTCAAAATTCTGGACATGATGTTATCGTCAGTTGATATAAAGCCATTTGAGATCTTATAGCCCAAAAATGAAATTTCCTGAAAGGCTATATCCACTTTGGAAGGTTTTACAGTCAGTCCATGATGTCTAATTCTGTCAAATGTCTGCTGTAGTGCTGTTATGTGCTCTGTCATGTCCTTTGTGTGTATGCAAATGTCGTCCATGTACCAAATGATGTTAGCAATGTCTGTCAAAAGAATTCTTGTCATTCTGACGAAGGTAGCTGGTGCATTGACTAATCCGAAAGGTAGTTTACACCATTCGTATAAACCCCAAGGTGTGGCAAATGCAGTCAGATGTATACTATCAGGATGTACAGCTATCTGCCAGTAGCCTTTTGTCATGTCAAGTTTAGTAAAATAACGTGAGTCAGATAGTTCAGTCAAGATGTCTTCACAGTTGCTCATTGGTTCTAAATCCAACTGTGTAATACTGTTGAGCTTACGATAGTCCACACAGAGTCTAATAGTGTTGTCCTTTTTGCGTACCAAAACTATTGGTGAACAGAAATGAGATTGTAAACGTCGAATAATATGATTTGTTTCTAAATCAATGATTTCTTGATGAAGTTTTTCTTTATAGTGTATAGGGATGGAATATGGTCTACACTTAATAGGGACGTCAGATGTTAAGATGATTTGGTGTTGCACCAAATCTGTCTGTCCTGGGCTGTCAGAAAAGATCGTCCTGTAGTCTTGTATCAGTTGTCTGCAACTGTCAGTTTGTGTCTGAGTCAGTTTAGGATTTACCTTAATGTCTTGTAAGTTGGTCGTTGTGTCAAGACCTGGTGTCGGTATCTCGTCAGTGTCGTTGTCGTCCGTCTGGTCCACTATGGAGGTGCTTGCTGCAGTCTCTACTTGTTCGTCTTGCCTGTGGTGATAAGGTTTGAGCATGTTAATATGGAAAATTTTATGTTTGTCCCTAACTGCAATCTCGTAATCTACCGTCGAAATTTGTCGTAGCACTTTGAACGGTCCTTGCCATGAGTCAGTTAGGAGATGTCTATCACTTGTCAAAAGAAAAAGCACGTCCTGTCCTGGCGTCAGTGTAATAGTTCTATTTCCTCTGTTAGCATATTGTCGGTAAATAGCTCCTGATTTTTGGAGAGCTTCTTTGGCTAATATACATGTTTTCCTAATTCTATCACGCAATGATGTTACATGTTCATATGGTGAAATGGGTATAGACACAGTTGTACTTCCAGTCAACACAGCTTCATACAGAGATAATGGGCCGTGTGGTTGTGCACCATATAACATTTCGAATGGTGAGAACCCAGTGCTGGAATGGGGCACTTCCCTATATGCAAACAAAATGGCAGGCAGATAAGTATCCCAATCTTCAGGATGTTCTTGGGTTACCTTCGAGAGCATATGTTTCATATCGCCATTAATCTTTTCTACTATACCGGTCGAATGTGGGTGATATGGACTGTTGAAGCATTGTTTAACACCCAACATTTTGGTAAAGGCTTGTGTAGCCGAGGAAATAAATTGGCTACCCCGATCTGAAAGGATGGTATCAGGGAATCCTACCCTCGCAAAAATATGAAAGAACACTTCCATGATGTCGTTGGAAGTTATGTTCTTCATTGGAATCGCTTCTGGCCAACGAGTACATAGATCAATGCGTGTTACAATGTATCTATTACCTTTAGATGTTATATGGTTCAGAGGACCAACTATATCGACCGAGATCTTTTCAAACGGTCTACTAGCCAAATCAGTAACTTGCAATTCAGCTTGTGGGTGTTTACCCTTTTTGACAAGCTTTTGACAGATGTCACACGATCTGCAATACTGTTTGGTATCGTTGCAAAACTTTGGCCAATAAAATTGAGTAAGTAACCTTGCTCTAGTTTTAGCATAAGCCATGTGTCCTGCAAAGGGTATGTCATGAGCTATATTCAATGCTTGCTTGCGGTTTTCTAACGGTAGCACTGTTTGTTCTATAGTGCTGGAACCTTTGGTGTAGTACCGTGTTAGAATTCCGTTCTTGAGAGCAAAGTGCCATTGAGCATTCTTTGCTACTCGTGGCTTTTGGCCTATAAGTTTAAAATACTTTTGCAGAGATCGATCGGCTTTCTGAGATGTTATAAACGTCTCCCTTGTTGTCTCAGGAGATGTTACAACAGGACTTACTCGTTGTAAAGCCTCTGTTTGATCGATTCGATCTTGCATCTGTGCAGTAGATCGAGTTACTGCGTTTACTACATTACAACGATCATTCTCATCACACATTGATGTTACATTCACACAATTACATGTATATTCTGGCATAGCCAGGTTGGTATTTGTACATTCATTTACAGGTGGTAATACATCATGAATGGTGATTGGTGATGAAGGTGAAGTGGTAGTATCGATATTACAACTGACAGATGATGTATTGATGTCATGTGGTATATCATTCACTTCAGGAAGGTTTCCAATAATAATATCACAGCAAGGATTGGTTAATGCTGCGCATTTCACCTTTCCTGTAAGGAATGGTGTAGTTATATATGCCCACGCAAGTGGATATTTCTCTATGTTCCCTGAGAATGTCCTGCATGTGACATATTTACCACTATATTGTGTTGGTAAAATATAATCTCTCTTTACACCAATGAGAGTACTCCCGCTATCACGTAAGACTGTGGCAGCTTTACCATTAACATACCCCTGGTGTATGTTTAGTTTACCTTTGGAATTTACTACCGAATTGGCCTCCTCACTGGTAATAGGTATAGAATGGCCGCATGTTAACACGCCATCCTCATGAAATTGATCACAAATGGTACATTTTTCCTGATGGAACACTTCAATGGAGTGTGCCGAGTTTACTGGGTGATCTTGTACACTTTCATCTTCTGACGAAGAAATGTCAAACATGGCTGCATTAGCCCTTTTTGTCATTGACTTGGCTTTACAATCTTTACGCCAGTGACCAAAAGCCTTACAAAGGTAACATTTTGTAAGTTTTTTGTAGTTCTTCCTCTCTTTCTCTTGCTTAGAAATGTAATTATGCAAGTAAGCAGTGTACCCAGGATGTTGGTCGCACATATCATGCTCATTGTGTGCATAGTTGCAATATTTACACTGATATAATTTCTCTGCAGTTTGCCTATAAGGTCTTTGTTTGCTATTTGACCCTGCCTGATATTTGCCATATGTAGCTGCTGCTACGAAGTCTGTGCTGGTCAGACCACTAGAGAAACAATGCTTATTGGCTGCAAAATAACCAGAGCCACGCCTTTCAATCTGTTGAACACTTTCACACTGACATTCCAACAAAAATTTAGAAAAGGGAGCTGGGAGAGATGCAATAATCTTATCTCTCAACATAAGGTCAACCAATTTATCATAACTTCCATTTACTTTAGCTGCTGACAGCCATTTAGAAAAAATATTTTGAATTTCTGAGATGTAATCAGAGAACGTGTGTGTTGGCTTAGGAGACAACTTCCTAAACTGTTCTCTATAACCTGATTCATCTAGCAAAAAATGTGACATAATTTTTGCTTTAATGTAAAGATAATCTTCTTTCAGGTCATTTGGGATAGACTCTATGACTTTAAGAGGTTCCCCAGAAAGACTTCTTACATATACTATCCCCCATTCAGGTTTTGGGATTTTGTAATGATCCATAACAAATTCAAAATTTTGGGTGAATGCTGCTATGCAATCACCTGTGTTGTAACTTTTGATCAGACCTTGGTACTTCTTATGAGGTTGATCTTTGTCTGTTTCTCTATTCACTTTCTCTTTAGAACATTCAGCTTTAAGTTGTTCAATTTTCAGTTGTGTTTCTTGCTCTTCTCTCTTACTTTGGGCTAAGATCTCAGCTTGCCTCACTGCAGCTTCTAATTGTGCCTGTTGAAGCTTTAAAGCAGCTTCTGAGTCTGCCTCTTTATTTTTCAGAGCAGCTTCTGCTTGTGCCTGTTGAAGCTTTAAAGCAGCTTCTGCTTCCTTTAGAGCAGCTTCTGATTGTGCCTGTTGAAGCTTTAAAGCAGCTTCTGAGTCTGCCTCTTTACTTTTCAGAGCCCTTTCGGCTGCTCTCTCATCCCTCTCACTAATTTGCTCTTGTTTCAAACAATATTCTGCATATTTACTTTCACTCCATGCTCTCAATCCCTCACCAGACATATTCATTTTTAAACCCATTTCAATGCAATCGTTTAAAGAAGACATGATGAACAATAGGTATGATGGAATAAATATAAACAAAATTACTTATGATGTTAGTAAGTTACAAATATTTATAGCACAGTTAATGTCTAAAGCCAGACTAACGAAAGTATAAAGAAAGCTGAAAAAAATTTTATACTCAAGTAATCCTTGGGTACTGTGCTGTTCAGTGGTGCTCGAAATCACACTGGAACGTCTTTCGGGTTGACGCACAAAAAATTTTTGAAGTTCATCCATCCATCCATCATGTGCCATGCCGGTAAGCGTGGGCGGTCATGTTCTGCCATCTCACTCGATCAACAGAGTCGTGGATCAGTTCCGTGTTTTTGTCTCGACCATGCCACAAGGCCAAGCCATCCAGATACTTGTTTCTAGGTCTTCCCCTTGGTCTGTTCCCCTCGATCTTACAGTTGTCACCAAGTTCTCCAAATCATTTCTTCTCATAACATGCCCAAAAAATTGTGACTGTCTACGTCTAATGTCTCTGATCAGTTTACGATCTTCATTTGTTTCTTGAAGGACTTGTTCATTGGTCTTTCTGGCTGTCCATGGTATTCTTTGCATTTTCCTCAGAAACCACATTTCTACAGCCATCAGATGTTTTTCAGCCTGGCTGCTCATTGTCCAAGCTTCACATCCATATAAAAGTACAGGTTCTATGTAGCATCTCAACACTCTTTTTCTCGTTTCAATTGACATCTTTTTATTGGTCAGTATGTTTTTCATCTTGCTAAAGGCTACTTTTGCCATGGCGATTCTTGTTCTAATCTCTTCAAGGCATCTCCCATCAGATGTTATTACTGTTCCGAGGTAATTGTACCTATTCACTTGTTGAAGAATATTCCCATTTACTTGTATATTACACTGTGGTATTTCGTTCTTCTTAGTGACGACCATAATCTGTGTCTTTTTACAATTTAATTCTAACCCTTGTTGTTCACTGTGTGTAACAACCGCATCTACTAAATGTTGCAGGTCCTGTTCATTGTCTGCAATCAAGACTGTATCATCTGCATATCTAATGTTATTGATGCATCGTCCCCCAATGTTGATTCCTTCCATATTTTCAATATTTCTGAAAATATTTTCACTGTACAGGGAAAACAGATCTGGAGACATTACACATCCCTGTCTCACACCTCTCTTAATAGGCTGATATTGGCTTACTTCATTATCAACTCTTATGGCAGCTTGTTGTTTCCAATATATGTTTTTTACAAGTCTAAGGTCTTTCCCATCAATTTGTAGTTCTTCAAGCATCCTTATCATGTTGACATGTCTCACTTTATCAAAAGCCTTTGTGTAGTCAATGAAGCAAAGGTGTAGATCTTTGTTTACTTCTATAGAACGTTCGATTACGGTTCTCAGTATATACACAGCATTTACTGTACCCTTGCCTACTACAAACCCACATTGTTCTTCTCCTATTTCAGGTTGTATTTTCCTCCTAACTCTTTGCATGATAATTCTTAGCAAAATCTTCGTGATGTGACTCATTATACTAATTGTTCGAAGTTCATCAGACTCAGGTAAAGTTGTCACAAAAACCCTGTACTTTTTAAACTAAACGAAATTTAGAACGTTTGTAAATGTATGGTGCGTGTAATGTCACTACAGTCTGTAAAGGTTTGTATGCTGTCAAGTATTATTGTTAGTCGTTACCACTTTCAACCACTTTCACGCTCACACTACCTCTACTCAATGACATTCAAGGGCACGGCCGCCATTTTGGATTTTAGGTACAAAATTTGTTGAATTTAGTGCTAAGTCTGAAGACGCCTCGGTTGGCTTTAAATAATATCTTCACACTTATAATTTAATTAAATCAACTCTATTAATTCGTTACTTTACCTTAATCTATGACTTGCGCACTTCTATCGGCATGTTCACATTCGCTTCAAACTCGGACAAAAAAATTTATACGTTCGCATTTGATTCAAAACCCGGACGAAAGCCACCACATTCGCACTTGTCAGAGTCTTGCATAACACAAGACTATAGTGTGTTTTTTTTTGGTTGCCTCAATATAAAATTCAATATCTCAGTAACGGGCTGAGATAAAATGATGAGATTTAGTATATAACGTTATCATTATGTCCACCCAACAAAACAATTTTTGTTCTGGAGATTTTACAGCAGATTTTAAAGTTAGCTTATATACGGTATATTAATTATGACTTAAAGATTACGACCATGATTTTAACAGTTTTACAGCTTCCCCAAGATTCGACCCAAATTATTCAAAATTTTCACGTGACTTTCGTTTTCAAACAAACAGCGCGAAGATTCAGAGGCGTCTCCAAATGTGGGTTCTTTCATGAAACGTGATTATATAAATAAACTAGCTGACAAGGCCCGGTTTCTGGTGGAAATCAATCAATCAATCAATCAATCTATCTATCTATCTATCTATCTATCTGTCTGTCTGTCTGTCTGTCTGTCTGTCTGTCTGTCTGTCTGTCTGTCTGTCTGTCTGTCTGTCTGTCTGAATGTCTGTCTGAATGTCTGTCTGTCTGAATGTCTGCCGGTCGGCTGACCCATCCACCTACCCACCGACCCACCGACCTACCGATATCTATCTATCTATCTATCTATCTATCTATCTATCTATTCTATCTATCTATCTATCTATCTATCTATCTATCTATCTATCTGCCTGCCTGCCAGCCCGACCACCCACCCACCGACAGACCGACCGACCTACCGATATCTATCTATCTATCTATCTATCTATCTATCTATCTATCTATCTATCTATCTATCTATCTATCTATCTATCTATCTATCTATCTATCTATCTATCTGTCTGTCTGTCTGTCTGTCTGCCTGTCTGCCTGCCGGCCCACCCACCCACCCACCGACCGATCGACCGACGTACCGATATCTATCTATCTATCTATCTATCTATCTATCTATCTATCTATCTATCTATCTATCTATCTAATCTATCTAATCTATATGTCTGTCTGTCTGCCTGCCTGCCGGCGCACCTACCCACATACCGACCGACCGACCGACCGACAGATATCTATCTATCTATCTATCTATCTATCTATCTATCTATCTATCTAATATATCTATCTATCTGTCTGTCTGTCTGTCTGCCTGTCTGCCTGCCTGCCTGCCGGCCCACCCACCCACCGACCAACCGACCGACGTACCGATATCTATCTATCTATCTCTATCTGTCTATCTATCTATCTATCTATCTATCTATCTATCTATCTATCTATCTATCTATCTATCTATCTATCTATCTATCTATCTATCTATCTATCTATCTATCTATCTAATCTATCTAATCTATATGTCTGTCTGTCTGCCTGCCTGCCGGCGCACCTACCCACATACCGACCGACCGACCGACCGACAGATATCTATCTATCTATCTATCTATCTATCTATCTATCTATCTATCTAATATATCTATCTATCTGTCTGTCTGTCTGTCTGCCTGTCTGCCTGCCTGCCTGCCGGCCCACCCACCCACCGACCAACCGACCGACGTACCGATATCTATCTATCTATCTCTATCTATCTATCTATCTATCTATCTATCTATCTATCTATCTATCTATCTATCTATCTATCTAATCTATCTAATCTATCTAATCTATCTGTCTGTCTGTCTGCCTGCCTGCCTGCCGGCCCACCCACCCACATACCGACCGACCGACCGACAGATATCTATCTATCTATCTATCTATCTATCTATCTATCTATCTGTCTATCTGTCTATCTATCTATCTATCTATCTATCTATCTATCTATCTATCTATCTATCTAATCTATCTAATCTATATGTCTGTCTGTCTGCCTGCCTGCCGGCGCACCCACCCACATACCGACCGACCGACCGACCGACAGATATCTATCTATCTATCTATCTATCTATCTATCTATCTATCTATCTATCTATCTATCTATCTATCTATCTATCTATCTATATATCTATCTAATATATCTATCTATCTGTCTGTCTGTCTGTCTGTCTGTCTGTCTGTCTGTCTGTCTGTCTGTCTGTCTGTCTGCCTGCCGGCCCACCCACCCACCGACCAACCGACCGACGTACCGATATCTATCTATCTATCTATCTATCTATCTATCTATCTATCTATCTATCTATCTATCTATCTATCTATCAATCAATCTATCTATATATCTATCTGTCTGTCTGTCTGTCTGTCTGTCTGTATGTCTGTATGTCTGTCTGTCTCTCTGCCTGCCTGCCGGCCCACCCACCCACATACCGACCGACCGACCGACAGATATCTATCTATCTATCTATCCATCTATCTATCTATCTATCTATCTATCTATCTATCTATTTATCTATCTATCTAATCTATCTATCTGTCTGTCTGCCTGACTGCCTGCCTGCCGGCCCACCCACCCACCAACCGACCGACCGACCGACCTACCGATATCTATCTATCTATCTATCTATCTATCTATCTATCTATCTATCTATCTATCTATCTATCTATCTATCTATCTATCTAATCTAATCTAATCTATCTGTCTGTCCTATCTATCTAATCTATCTGTCTGTCCTATCTATCTAATCTATCTGTCTGTCTGTCTGCCTGCCTGCCGGCCCACCCACCCATTAACCGACCGACCTACCGATATCTATCTATCTATCTATCTATATATCTATCTATCTATCTATCTATCTATCTATCTATCTATCTATCTATCTATCTATCTATCTATCTATCTATCTATCTATCTATCTATCTATCTATCTATCTATTTATCTATCTATCTGCCTGCCTGCCGGCCCGACCACCCACCCACCGACAGACCGACCGACCTACCGATATCAATCTATCTAATCTATCTGTCTGTCCTATCTATCTAATCTATCTGTCTGTCTGTCTGCCTGCCTGCCCACCCACCCACTAACCGACCGACCTACCGATATCGATCTATCTATCTATCTATCTATCTATCTATCTATCTATCTATCTATCTATCTATCTATCTATCTATCTATCTATCTATCTATCTATCTATCTATCTATCTATCTATCTATCTATCTATCTATCTATCTATCTATCTATCCATCTATCTATCTATCTATCTATCTATCTATCTAATCTATCTGTCTGTCTGCCTGCCTGCCTGCCTGCCGACCGACCCACCCACCCACCGACCGACCGACCCACCGACCGACCGATCCACCCACTCAGCCAGCCAGCCAGCCAGCCATCCATCCACCCACCTATCTTTCTGCCTACCTACCTACCTTTCTGTCTGTCTGTCCGGGCCGCATCATTCATTTTATTCGGAGACTGCCGAGGGTCGTCGCTGGAGCTACGGAGTTCGTGCTTTGTGCGACGCTTTCCGCGCTGCGGAAAGAAACTGAGCCATATGGGATAAAAACCCTGTGCAATGCAGCCGATTCTGTCGACTGTAAGCTACTTCTTTGATTGCACCCACTCCCATACGAATCCAGATACGCCTTTGTCATCTGAATTTGCAGGTCCTCATTACCGTAAACATAACATTTTTAACAAGAAATCACTAGTTGTTAAGCAAAACATCAAAGGAATGATGCCGCTTTTAATGATTTAAGTTGTTTTGGGACCTATCAAAGACATATTCCTTGGGTGGGGGTAAATATAAGACGGCTGGAAAAATTTCATAACGATGCAACAGATAGTTTTCAAAATAATTGATCTTGAATGACGGCATAAATTTCCGGACAGACTATAGTAGCTCGTTTTCTGGCAAGTGTGAAGTAATATCAAACTATCAAATCGCACGAAGTGAATATCCGAAAGTATTATTCACACGCTTTATTGACGCGTTGCATTAATTATCGCACAAACATCGCGCACTGACAATCTATAGCAATCATTTCAACATGAACAAGATCACTACAATACATAATAATACATGCAAGCAATAAACATCTCACTTACAGTTAAACGTATACAAGCATTCGACTCAGTCTCCCACTGTCGTACAGGCTAGCTCTCAAGACAGATTCAAACTCGACTCACATTCCCTTGCGACCTGTCCCTTCAACGATCTCAGCCCGTCTGCCAGTTCCTACACGCTTACACGCACACGTCAGCTGGTGTCCCCTGCACGGTTCACGGGGTGAACTCAATTGCTGTGCGTGGCTACCTATCCGGGCGTCGGCAACGACGCCGCGTTCTCTCTGCCGTGTTTCACATTACTCAGGGTTGCGTGTTGTTATGTTGTCTGGCGTTGGTACAGACAACGCGTCGCAACCTCGGATGTGAGACCTTGACAGTCAGTAGTAGGACAAGGGCTTATGTTTGTACCGGAATACGATCAGGGTTACCAGTAGTGGGTTGTGTTCAAGGTTAAATGTAAAATCTCGAAAAAAACAACAATTAAATCAATTTGATTATTGCTCGCTGGACTTTAGGCGTCCTGGTGTGCCTTGCCAGGCGAGAAGACATGATCATTCGGGGCCACATCGATTGACGGATGTCAGTCGCGGCGATCGGGCAAATTTTGAGCTATAGCCAATGACAGGTGACGTTGTAATATTCTGGAGTGATGGGTTGGTTGCGTCTAGCATGAGTCGCATAGTGTAGTGGTTACACACCCGCCTCACACACCAGTGATCCGGGTTTGATCCCGGAACCAGTCAAGGATATGCACAATTGACGAGCTCATACGGAGCGAAACTCGAGTCTAGTGCTTCCAAATTGTTGTGGACAAGGCCTTCGGTTCGTACCGGAATACGATCAGCGTTGCCAGAAGTGGGTTGTGCTCAAGGTTTAAATCTAATATCTCGGAAAAAACGACAACAATTAAATCACACAATTATGGCACACTGTTACATTTTGCAGAAAATAACTAGACGTGAGTTCTCACATATTGTTGCATTCAACTGAAAAAAACAAAAACAAAACAAAAAAACAAAAAAACTAGAAGTTATGCCCGCATCTTGCCGTCTTAACAGACGATAGTCTGTTACTTTCTGCTTAAATAAAAAGCACAATAACTGCAACCCAAGGCGGGGACCAATGATGGAGTTATACAACCCCATAGTACAAAACCTGGGGTGAATTGTAAAGACCATGCGTTATCCGCGCAGGTTAATCCATCTCTTGGCCAGTCTAGCTTACTCCAGAGGAAAGGTAACACCAATACACCTAGAACAAGACAAGCTGCATCAGTAAAGCAATGCTATGACTGTCCGCCTTTCGCAGCTTCGATCTTCGACCAGTTACCGACTAAGGCTTAGTGCCTGATATTCCATGCTATGACATTTCCTCGCATTAGGATAAGACTTTTGCCATCCCATATGCGCTACTCCGCCCGAAGCCGTTGGCACAATGTGGGGTATCACCCAACATTCGGCGATAACAGAAAGCAGGTAGTATCGTCTACTGTCATACAGTAGCTCAGTCATATCTGTGGTCGGGTTAAGAACACAGAGCTGATTCACGCCTATGTAAATGACGAAACATGACCCACCACCCCACCCCCTCCCCCAACTCCCGAACCGTCCAACGTTTACCGGCATGGCACATGATGATGATGAGCCATATCTGGCTAAGACTTGACTTTTAAACTAGACGTTGTTTCTCACATATTGCTGCATTGAACATAACATACCTATATATGTGTTTTGAAGTTTGGTGCATTTAACATAAAAGGACACAAAATTGCATACTTTTCAGCGCCTTTATCTGAGACTGACATGCATAAGATACTACACTCTGGCACAGCAAACAAAGGCAAATTCTACCACGTTGGACCAATGCTGAACGAGACCAGGGATATTTTGGAAGACTTCTACCAACCATTTAATGAGGAACTTGCGCAGATTCTGGCCGACCCACACTTCACCTGGAAGTATAAAGACAGAAGATAGTCCAGACACTAGGTGTTACTGTTACAGCATTATTTTACATAATTAGACAAGACAAAATAGAAAATAAACCAAGTCCCATGTAGTAGACATGTCATCACATATTTTAAGTGGGGTTAGAATTAAATTGTAAAAAGACTCAGGTTATGGTCGTCAGTAGGAAGGAAGAAGTGCCACAATGTAATATACAACTAAATGGAACTATTCTTCAACAAGTGAATCGGTACAATTATCTTGGAACAGTTATAACATCTGATGGGAGATGCCTTGAAGAGATTAGAACAAGAATCGCCATGGCGAAAGTAGCCTTTAGCAAGATGAAAAACATTCTGACCAATAAAAAGATGTCAATTGAAACGAGAAAAAGAGTTTTGAGGGGATACATAGAGCCTGTTCTCTTGTATGGATGTGAAACTTGGACAATGAGCAGTCAAGCTGAAAAGCATCTGATGGCTGCAGAAATGTGGTTTCTGAGGAAAATGCAAAGAATACCATGGACAGACAGAAAAACCAATGACGAAGTACTGCAGGAGACAAATGAACATCGTAAACTGATTAGAGAAATTAGACGTAGACAGTCAAATTTTTTGGTCATGTTATGAGAAGAAATGGATTGGAGAACTTAGTGACAACTGGCAAGATCGAGGGGAACAGACCAAGAGGAAGACCGAGAGGAAAATACCTGGATGGCTTGGCCACATGGCATGGACGAGACAGGAACACTGAGCTGATCCACGACACTGGAGATCGAGTGAAATGGCGAGTCATGACCGCCCACGCTTTCCGGCATGGCACATGATTGGTTGATAAAGAAGATAAGGTTTTACAGTAGCCAAAACCCAAGACAGACAAAACAGAATGAACATCGTTTCATACATATTTGTTTTCTGCACTGAACGTTGTGTGCGTACGAATACAGGTAACACAACTAACATTACACTCAGTTTGTTTCACGTGTACTTGTTTCGTGTACTGATTGTTTGGCGCGTACAAACCGTGCAGTGTAAAGAAAGGAAAAATGTGTTTCATTTAGAAATTAGAGAATGATAGAATCTCACGATAGATCAATGTTGTAGTGACAGTGTTAGGTAGCGGGTCTGTTGTTATCCTAGATTATACCAGAGTCATTGTAGTGTTTTAAATGACTCCATGTTATTAGCGTAAGAGGCAATCATTTGTGTTATCAGTTATCAGTTATCAGTTGGAGTATATTCATTACACTCCGGACATGTCCATAGATGCTCAGATCCTTCCCCCAGCATATGCATCAGCGTCTGGTGGCTAACAGTGCCAGAATCATTCGTGTATGTTTCAGTATTACGTACGTAAGTTATCTATGGAGTGATAAGTGTGTGTAAGTCAGTAAGAATGCTTGTCGACACGATGCATTATGAGCAACGTGCTGAGGTGACCGTGAGAAACACGTACAGTGGTATCTCGGATTACGAATTTACGGATTCGTTCCAGAACTCGGTTCGTAACCCGTAACGTTCGTAACCCGAAACATTGAAATGATTGATTGATTGATTGATTTAGGAATCGACATCACAGCATTCGGGGCATTCCCATAAGCGCTCCGTCCCCATCCTCAGCAGCCAGCGAAGAGTTCCAACACCAATAGTACCATTTAGCAATCTGATTATATGTCCGTCTCGCCTTTCCTCTGAGCGTTGAGCGTCGGCCAAATCCCCTTGTCACTTCTCGCTGTCTCATTCTTGCCAGACCATGGTAATCCATTTGCTCCTCCGAGGTGTACACGTGCTCCCACAAGGCCGCAACCACGTCTGCCTTGTCATGTATCAATACTCCATCAATTCCTGCAGAGCCAGCCAATCTGTCCGCCAGTTCATTTCCCAGCACACCGGCATGCCCCGGAGAAAAGATCCAGACGATGCTTGTCACCCGTGACCTCCGAAGCGAAGCAAGCCACTCTGCACGAAGCTTGCCTGTCTCCACCTTCCTCAGCAAGCTTTCTGAGTCAGTTACAATCACGATGTGTGTGTGTGTGTGTGTGTGTGTGTGTGTGTGTGTGTGTGTGTGTGTGTGTGTGTGTGTCGTATTCTCCATCCAGCGGAGAGCCGCAGTGACTGCCTCCACCTCCATTCTTAAGCTGGATATTGTGGTATCATACGCCAGGCTCTCCTGCATTAAACGTCGACCATTAGCTTTGGCTATGAACCCCCAGCCACTTCTCTCACCTCTTGACACCTCTTGACCATCTGTGTAGAGTGAGCATTGTCCTGAATTAGTTGCTGGATTTCCACTTCCGTGGCCCCTGCTGGCCACTCCCTGCACTCCCGGCTTAATATGATTATAACTCTGCACAAGTCTGACTGCTCCGCTGGCACTCTGACCCACTCCTCTCCTCGCCAAATGTTCTCCAAGGGGCACACCTGTCTGATCGTATCCTCCGCCTGAGCCATCCATGATTTCCCTCTTATCAGTCGCTGATCCTTAACTGCGTCCAGCGCCTCATGCAGTGGGTGGTCTGTGTCTGCAGCTACTCTGAGGTATGCCTTCGCCTGCATCACCTTGAGCCTACCAGCAACAGTCGGCAGACCAAGGATGTAACGCATACACACTACAGGGGTGTCTCTAGTGCATCCCAGAATGACCCGCATAGCTTCGTTCTGTATGCGCTCTAACTTCACCAGCTGAGTCTCTGAGACAGTGAGCAGTCCTAATCCATAATCAATTACTGAGAGGATCAAATGCTGGTATAGTGTGAAAAGCATTCTCTGCTCTGTGTCCATTGCAGTCATAGTTTTAAGTGCATTGAGTCCCTTTTGAGATCTTGTCACAACCGTCTCCACATGGTCCTTGAAGGATAGGCTCCTGTCAAATGTGATCCCCAGATACTTCAGATTGTTCTCTCTGCTGACATTTCTACCATCTATCGCGAGGCTTGGGACATCAGCTCTCACAATCCTGTTGTCCAGAGAGCACCACAAAACAGCCGCCTTTTCCGGGTGGATGACAGCACTCATTTCAGTGCACCAGTCAATCACTTTATCTACTGTCCCCTGTACCTCCTGGGCTGTTTGATCCCTATCTCTCCCCTGCCTATATGCAAGAATATCATCTGCAAATGTTAGTATCCTTCCAAGCCCTGGTGCTTCTAAGTTTGCAATCTTGCTCGTATACACGTTAAAGAGCACCGGTGAGACTGCAGATCCCTGTTGCAGTCCCTGGGTTAAAATATGTGGCTCTGAGGTCCATGCACCCAGACGGAGAGCAACCCGACGAGAATGCAGGACGGCTGCTATCCAGTTCACCAACCAGGGATTGAACCCCTTCTCCATCAGTGCTGTCATCAAAATATCATATCGAACTCTATTGTACGCATCCTCGAGATCAAGCGCTGCCGCCATCGTTTCCTGTCTACTCTGGAACCCCTCATAAACGTCACAGGCAAAAGTAGCTGCATTTGACCAGGTATCTTTTTATGGCCTGTAGCTCCCCAGGCCTCTTGGAAGAAGCATCCCCCTTTCAAAAACCTCTTGCAGCTTGTCAGCCACTATCTTCTCTAGAACCTTCCCAAATGTATTTTGAAGGGTGATGATTCTAAAGCCGCTAAGCTTTGAATGATCCTTGAATAGTTTTGGGAGAGGGATGAGATAGCTGTGCACCCAATCCTGCGGTACTGATGCTGTCCTAATGCTCTGGTTAAAGCAGTCGGTCATCTCCTCCAGGTCCGCGTAGCTCAAACCCTTCATGTGGCCATACCTGACCCCATCGGGCCCTGGTGCCGTGTCTTTTGCCTTTTTCAAAATGTGTTTAACATCTTCCACCCGTATGATGTCTTCATACTGCATATTCTTCGTGGTGTAAGATAACTCCTTTCTAACTGCATCCCTGGTTTCCGCATCATTATGATTGGTCTGCTCTAAAAATCTCTGGAGAAACGCTTCCCCTTTCTCTTTGTCTGTTGTCACGCGCACACCATCATCTCTATAAATTATTCCCACTGTCATAGACCGATTTTTTCTCTGCATTTGCCTGTGCAGTTTCCAGAATTTTCGCAGTGTTTTATCACCTCCAATCTCCTTCATGAAACATTCCCATTTTGCCTTTTTGGCCTCTGCAGCACAGCGCTTGAAAACCTCCACCTTGTCTTTCTTTACATTTTCCGCTGTGTCCACTTCCTCTCGTGAGCTTCGAGGTGTCTGTCTTTCTTAAGCTGCTTCACTGCAGCTCTCTTTGCTTTCCAAGCATGGTCTACTTCTGGGGTCCACCATGAGGGATGCAAAAAGGAGTTTTAACAGTCCTGTTGCATGCCCCTTGTCTGAGGCGTCCAAGAAGGCAATCTGTCCACTCATACCGGAAGGTCTTGCGCGCTCTCCCAGCTTTAACTTTCCTGGGTTTAGAGATCAGGACTGAGCATGGCATGTGATCACTCCCATGGTCAATCAAAACAGTCCACTTTACGTCAAGGACTGATGACTGGGAGACAAGTGTCAAGTCAATAGCTGTGTCTGCATCGCCAGGCCACATTGCCATTCTAGTCGGCCTACCATCATTTATGCAGACCACAGCTGAGTCCACCATGGCATCCGCAAGGGCAATTCCCTGTCGGTTTTCTCCACTACTGTCCCAATCTCTGTTCCTTGCATTGAATTCTCCACATATGAGTAGCCTATCACCTGGTAATTCCTCCAGTTCCTTAAGCCAGTCCCAGTGTTCCTTTCTGAAAAAACAGTCCACTGTGGCATATACATTTATGGTGTTCCAACTTAAGCCACCAATCTCCATTTGTATACCCTGGACCTCTCTTGCACTGTGATTCCACTGGCTCAAGTCAAGTACCAATGCTTCACTCCTTCCTTCACCAGCAGACCTTGTCCATGTCTCTTCTGCCCAGTAGGGTTTATATAACTGGCGTACCCATGGCAATGGTATTTGTCTGTATTTAGCTCCTGGAGCATGAGGACATCAAAATCATATATTAGTCTCTCCAATACAGGACCTCTCTGTCTGGCACTGTGACAATTCCAGTATACCACTCTTACATAGTTGAAACCTAGTCTCTCCACTTTTCGTTTTGTTCTCCTGGCGCCTGCCCTCCTATTTCTATGCCGTCTTCTCACACCATTTTCTCGTCTTCTCCTCCCCACTCTCTCTTCGCTAGCCCCTGAGGGATGTGTCAAGCGCAGAGCACGTGCTCCGTAGCTCCGGCGACGGTTCCCGTATTTAAATAAATCCATAGGCAAAGTTTGGATATTGCAGGAGATAAACTGTCACCCTAGCATTGCCTGCTTGTTAGGGAAGAGGCAGGGGATGTCCCGCAGGAGTCCACACGCCTGGTGCCGTCCCGCACGCCTGCCAGACGTCCAACGTTCACGACCAGTGTACCCATGGCCATCCAGTTCCTCAGCACGCTGGTCCACCTTGAACTTGGGGGTTTATATTTGGAGTTTTCCGTCTCCTAGATGGACTGCTGTCCAAAGCTAACGGGTTCCATCTACCCGGGGGAGGGGTTAGAGCGCCCCGACTCGCTTGGCAGGCACGTCTCCGAGCATATGAGGTATTTTCTAAGGAACTCAGATCCCATCATGAGGTCCCGCCTCGCCCTCTGTGCCCACAGCCAGTTGGTCCGCGGCTGCTTTTTCGATGGTCGCCCCAGCTTTACCCAGCGAAATATTGAAATCAATGAAATAAAGACAATCCGTTTCAAGATGAAAGAATCGTTCTTTTTTATTAACACCCGGTCGTTTACCTGACAAAACATAAAGAATACATGTACTTCTCGTTTTAAATAAAGAGAAAGAAAAAAAACCAAATGAATTAAATGTAAAATAAAAAGAGATTTAGTTTATCTTTATTACTAAGAAAATGATAATGGGAAATTTGTCACTTTCTGTGTTATTCTGAATCATCAGTTTCAGGGGTATCTTGTCGCTGTTTCTTTGCAGCCGACTGGGAATCTTTCTGCACCAAGAAACTATCCAGGGAAATTTGTCGCTTCCTTTGATGGATAATCTTTCTGAAGTGGGCCATCGTGTTATCATTCATCACATATAGGGGCGTAGGGTTTGTTTAGCAACAAGTTTGTTTGGATGATGGTTCACAATGAAGTTTTCGACGTCTACCCACTTTCTGAAAATTTCTTTAATCCTGGCAGTTGAAACGGTCACCGACTCCTCATCATCGGACGACTGCACCTCTTTTAATGTCTTTAGCTGTTCATTCTGAAGATCCACAAGCTCATCTGTAGTGCTGTTTGTACTGTACGCGATCGTTTGTCTCCAACGTTACACCTTGCTCTCTCTCTCTCGCTCGTCTTCGGTCGTAACCCGAGGCACTGTTCGTTACCCGAGACATACAATTTTCGAAGTTGTTGTTCGTAACCAGAATTGTTCGTGACCTGAGTATTTCGTAATCCGAGGTACCACTGTATATCTGTTTATACTGAGAGATTGGTTTGAGGCTGTTTGGTGTGAGAGGCGTTATTTCTCCTGGTTATAGGTTTACATTTCAAGTGCTGGTGAAGCGAGGCCCTGGAGACGTTAATTCATTTTCTATAACGAATGTGTGCTGTGTTCGCTAGCCTTGAACTCAAGCGTTGTCCGTACACATGCTACTACTTCTAATGCACTGGGTTGATTATTAAGTTTGGATAAGCTTTCTCTACTACCTGTGTCCCTTCAACTTCTGAGGTACTTGAAATTTACCTCCCTAGGTCCAGGACCAGAAGTCAACATTTTAGTCCAACAGATTAATACAGATTAGTTTAAGCATCGTATCGTTGTTCCCGTCGAAGTTTTTAGCATTTCTGTTTCTGTTCGTATGGAAGTTACTCTTCTCTTTTTGTTGTATTGTTTATTGTCAGCCATACATCATATACTAATTCATTCATCGACATGTTCTTAGCAGAAATACGCCCCCATTTCATTCTTTCTTAAATTCGCTATATCAAAAGTCAGATTTCTTGTCATTGTTGCTGTCATGTGTAAATTATCTGTGACATCTTGAACTTATCTGTGACACCTTGAACCTATCTGTGACACCTTGAACCTATCTGTAACACCTTGAACGTATCTGTTACGTCTGAAACCTATCTGCTCGTGGTCGTCCTCCTCTTCTCCTACCCGGTACACGTCGCACCAAAATTATTTTGTCTAGATTTCGATTTCTCTTTACATGTCTTAAATATTTCATTGCACTAATTGTATGTAGCATAATAACAAATTGAGGATAGTTAGAGCATTGCTTTGCTGCTCCGGTTGCTTGTGCAGTATGTCTTGTTCTAGATGTATTAGTGTCACCTTTCATCTGGAGTAAACTAGGCAGGCCGAGAGAAGGATCATGTTGCATGGGCAACACATGGTCTCTATGATTCAGCCCAGGATTTGTGCTATGGAGAGCTTATTGTGTCTTATTTTAAGCACAATATAAGCACTATGGTTTGTCAAGGCGGCAAGGGATCAGTATAGACAATAGTAACGAATTTTCACAGTTATGAGTTTTTGTTATATATTCGATTGTTCCCCTTTCCGCTCAATGGAATTTTATAACAATATAAACTAACACAAGATAATGCAGCTTTACAGATTACTATCTTTCAAATTAACTGTCATCTACTGACTTTAGTACCTTGCGGTGTAGGACAGTGAGATCTTGAGCTTGATGATTTAAAGGCCGCCTATCTAGTGCAGACTAGATCACAATTGCGGAAAAAAAAACAACAACACAAAAACAAAAAAAAGCAAAACAAAAACAAAACAAAAATAAAAAAAATGCGGCGACTAGCCTTCATGGGCAAACAAACACACAAAACACAACATATGAACACGGGGAAGACATTACACTGTCTGCATTTAGGCATAATAACCGGATGAGAAGAATGGAAAGATGAAAATAAAAAAAAACAAAACAACAACATGAGAACAATGAGAGGGAAAGAAAATAAGAATGAACATAATGCGCTACTTATTTCAGAATCCCAGGCTGTGAAAACTGCGGTGTTTATGTTGTGTTTTGTGCATTTATTTGCCGATGTAGGCTAGTCACTGCAACGTTCTTTGTTTTACTTAATTATTTCCTGTAAAGATGCGTTACTTCGTATTATTTTGTACTGTTTGTATTTCCATAGCTTTAACGCAGTTCCACTAATTTTATTTAATGGAATTTTAACACTATTCTGTAAAACTTACATTCAAAGGCGAATATGTGCTTTCTAATTGTTAAGTTAAATCTTGAAGTGTTGCACCTATATTTAGCAGTATAAAATACGCATGCTCTTTCTACGAGCATATTATCTTTGATTCGGTATTTTTTTGTTCTTTCTGTTTCAGTTCACACATGTTTCGTTTACTTTAGTGCTTGTAAATTAATGCTATTACTGGCAGTTACAAAAAGGGTTCTTATAAGGTAATGTTGTCATTGGAAGTTACAAAAAGAGTTCTTGCATGTTACATAGAACACGTTTTAACATACGGCTGCGAATCCTGGACAATTAGTAAACAGGCGAAAAAAATCCATGGAAGACTTGAAGATGCGGCTTGATAGAAGAATGCAGAACATTAATTGAACAGTCCAAATGAGCAATCTGGACATTTGGAGGGAGGCTAAGTCGCAAAGACAACTTATCACAAACATCAGAAAGAAGCAGTCTTCATTTTTTGGCCACACAATGATAATAGAGAAACTGCTGACATACCTGATAACATACCTGATCACACACCTACTGACATGCCTGCCGACACACCCGTTTAGGCTACCTATGAGACACGCCCACAAACGACATTGTGACTGTGGAGGAATTTCTAGCTGTTTTGGATGCATTATTTCTGTTGTCATCCATGTATGTATTTACCGTTGTTGTTTTACGGTTGAAATAAAGATGTTGTTCGATTTGTTCCAAAGTGTGTCATTTATTTGTTCTAGCTCCATCGTCAGATCTTATACTTTAGCTTGTGTTCGTAGCTTGCGGATCATAGCCACTCACACACATCGTACCCTTGGCTAGTAAGTCAGTGTCGTGAAGTGTGTGTTAACACAATGTGCGTCATCTAGACAGTTGACATGAAAGGTAATATGCTCTTTGTGTAGGCGACGAATGTTCACACATATAGTTAACATAATGTGCTCCCTCTAGAAGATGACATCAAAGGTAACGTGCTCTCTCTGCACGCGATGAGTATATCGACGTAAAGTTAACACACGTGCAAAGAAGAACAGCATTCACACCAATAAATGACTGCTAGGAGAAACTAAAATTGTATGGGTTAGCATCATCAATGCATCGGACTTCAGAATTAATATTCAGCCTTCCAGACGATTCCATACCACCACCACGAACCGCCCTGTTCGCCATCTTGCCTATAAGTGTGGGCTATCATCGTTTGCCATCTCACAAGAGCACCTGTCTAGATTCAGTCTGTGGTCATTTTCCGCGTATACCATGTAATCAACCACACGGTCCAGATAAACTTCCTCATGCACTGTTCCTATCAAGCTGGAGGACTACACCTTTAAGCCTTCTTTCTCATTGTAACATATCAAAAATAGTTTTCTCTCCATGTCTAATTTGCTAACAAATTTAAGTTTTGATTAGCTTCTTGAAGCACTGCCTGTTTTTGTCCTATTCAGTAAATGCCTTGCATTCTCCATATAAGCTATTCGACAAAAACGAATGCTGATATTCTTGTACATACACATTTGGATTATTGCGTGTGCAAAGTTGTGCGTGCACCGTACTTCTTCTTCTCGCTTGAAATGTGTCTATAATGAAATGCTGTCTCTTGTAGGAATTTCACTGCTTTTTTATTTTTTAGTTTACTTAGTGTTCCATATAGTTTATCTTCCTCTGTTGTTTCTCTAGACCAGAAGGCTTGTCTAGATAATGTATATTTTGCAGTCTTTGTATGTGATATGCTCTCTGAGGCGCTATGTGAAAATGGCTGATCCGCCAATCTTTTTGTATACACCAAGTGGTTGAGTAATACAGTTTGCACTGTTCTGAGCGCATAATAATGATTTGTTCTGGTCTATCCACAAAGTGGTAATCGTCTTGAGCTGATGTTGTGACTTTCTGATTGATTTGATCATTCTTGTCTTTTGGTGGCGTGTAAGAGGAACATCAGGCTGTTTTTCTATTGGTCCTTCTTTAGCTATATGATCAGCTCTCTCGTTTCAGGGTACTCCACAGTTTGATGGTCTCCACTGTATGTGCCCTTAGTGACTGCCTCATTCATTTGCACCTTGCCGTCTTGACAGACGATAGTTTGTTACATTGTACTTTAAAAGGGCATAATAACTACAACCCATGGCGGTAGAGAATGTGACTGATCAGACCAATTCGCCCTGTACATGTTCGTCCAAAATGGATGCATGAGAACACATGATCATTTCCACCATCATGCACCATCTTACGTCTCATGCGCTCAGTGTGTGACCTATCTGCAATGATTTTATCCTTTCTCTTTATTCCATTTCTGATATTTGCCCTCCCTGCTACACGTTCGGAGGCGACTTGCTCCCGTTGTGCATTATCTATGCCTGTATCAATCATGTCCCGCTTACACACATCTTTGTATCGTGGTAGAGGCCGACACTGAGATCTCTTACATCTGTAATTCACCAAAAAAGATGTCCTTTGGTATTATACCATCATCCATCCTCCTAAGATGTCCTATCCATCTAAGTCTACGAAGACTGAGCATGGAATAAACCGTCACACAACCTGATCTTTCCAGTACTTCAGTATTTGTGATTTTGTCTTGCCACTTAATACCAAGTATTCTTCGCAGACACCACACTAGAAAGCTGTTTAAACGTTTCTCTTGGAGAGAGTAAGTTGACCAGGCTTCACCGCCATATAGAAGAGTACTAAGGACACAGGCTTGATAGACAAGGACTTTTGTTTTGACAGTAAGCTTCCTGTTCTCCCAGACTCCTTTTGTTAACCTGTTCATTGTTGCTGTCTTACCAATCCTGATCTAGGGATAATTTGCTATTTACCTCTGATCCTAGATATGTAAAATTGTCTACTATCTCCAGTTCGGCGTCGTCAATAAAGATTGATGGTACACCATGTGCACCTTGTGACTTAATCTGTGTCTTCATTTTGCAAATTGTTAAACAAAATTCAGAACAAGCAGAATGCAGATAGTAGACATTGTAATTCTTCCTCAGAGTGGATAATTGCAGCAGCATTTGCAAAAAGTAACTCTCTAATCAGTACCCTCCTAATTGTGGTATTGGCCTTCATTTCTGAGCATTTTAGAGGCCTTCATCTGAGCGTTAATTAATGTATATACTACCTTCCTGATAAGACCAGTGATGGAGTTATACCTCTCCATAGCACAACGCCTTGGCTTAAACATTGAGACCACGTGTTACCTACCCAGCATGATCTCTCTGTCGTCCTGTCCAGTTCACTCCAGAGGAAAGGTAACACCAATACATCTGAAACAAGTCAAGCTGCAGAAGCTGCACGATCAGCAAAGCAATGCTCTAACTGTCCGCCGGTCGGAGCTTCGACCCTTGATCAGCTGCCAGGCAATGCTTAGGGCCTGGTCTGCGACGCCATGACATTTTGTCCAGAGGTTGCATTTCCTCACACCAGGATAAGGCTTGTACCCTCCCAATTGCGCTCCTCCGCCGCATAAAAATCGGCGCTAACAGAAGCAGGTAGTACCGTCTACTGTCATACGGTAGCTCATGTATATCTGACTAAGACCTGACTCTGGCTGCATAGTTCAGATAATCGTGTCCGTAGTATTGTACTGGTGGGTCAGGTCTTAGTCAGATATGACTGAGCTACCGTATGACAGTAGACGGTACTACCTGCTTTCTGTCAGCGCCGAATGTTGGGCGGCGCTTACCAAACCCGACACCCCACATTGTGCCAACGGCTTCGGGCGGAAGAGCGCAATTGGGAGGGTACTAGCCTTATCCTGGTGCGAGGAAATGCAACCCAAAGACAAAATAAGTCATGGCAGGGCAGACCAGGCCCTAAGCCTTGGTTGGCAGCTGGTCTAGGATCGAAGCTCCGACAGGCGGACAGTTAGAGCATTGCTTTGCTGATCCGGCAGCTTCTGCAGCTTGTCTTGTTCCAGATGTATAGGTGTCAACTTTCCTCTGGAGTGAACTAGGCAGGCCGAGAGAGGGATCATGCTGCATGGGCAACACTTGGTTTCTTTATTTTAGCCCAGGCTTTGTGCTATGGAGAGGCAATAATTAAGGGGCAAGACAAAATCACAAATACTGAAGTATTGGAAAGATCAGGTTGTGTGACGGTGTATTCCATGCTCAGTCTTCGTAGACTTAGATGGATAGGACACGTTAGGAGGATGGATGATGGTAGAATACCAAAGGACATCTTTTTTGGTGAATTACAGACGGGTAGGAGATCTCAGGGTCGGCCTCTACTACGATACAAAGATGTGTGTAAGCGGGACATGATTGATACAGGCATTGATAATGCACATTGGGAGCACGTCGCCGCTGAAAGTGTTGCATGGAGGGCAACTATCAGAAATGGAATAAAGACAAAGGAGAAAATGATTGCAGATAAAGCACACACAGAGCGTGAGAGACGTAAGATGGTGCAAAATGGTGGAAGTGACCATGTTTTCACATGCACCTACTGTGGGCAAACATTTGCAGCAAGAATTGGCCTTACCAGCCACACTCGCCACCGCCTTGGATCGTAGTTATTAAGCCTTTTTGAAGCACAATGTACCAAACTATCGTCTGTCAAGACGGAAAGGTGCCAATTAATAGTATTGTACTGAGATATACCTGGTGTGATCGATAAAACAGTTAGTTGTATATACTTTACAGCACGTCGACGTCAGCACCAGCATTTTTTGTGTATGTTGTGATCTCTTGACAAGTTTACGTTCAGTAGATTGCCATGGCTTTCTGAACGACCAACACCCATACTATTTCGTAAAAAGCTACGCAAGGCGGTTTGCTGCCATATCGCCCGCAGTTGTGTTTCGATAGCGGGTATGTGGGATTACGAACTGCGTCCGTAACACCTTGGCCACGGAGCCGGCTGGTGTGATCTATAAAGCAGAACAATTTTTCGATTTGGGCTATCTGTGGCTAATCCGCCTACATCTCGCTCCGAATGTTGTGGGTTCGATTCCTGGCTCCGCCTTCTGGGTTCACAACTGCATTTGTCTCGTAGATCCATGGGGGTCGTAGCTGGAACTACGGAATTCGTGCTTTGTGGGACGATTCCGACAGGCCGTCCTGCGAATAGAGACAGATCCTTATGGGATAAAACCTGGTGCAATGAAGTCGATTCTTTGGCCTTGAAATCTTAAAACTGTAATTCTTAGAATACATGGACCAAGAAGGGAACACATACAGCCATTTTTCAAGGTCTGGGCATAGAAGAAAACGGACCCATAAACAAAATCATGTCTCAGGAAAGAAATACTTTGGCCAAATTAAAAGTGGCAGTTGTTTGGACAGGATATTAGATTATTAGTAGAAGGCGTGGTTCCTGAAGGAAGAAGAGGAAGCGGCCAACAAACGTGACAGCGGACATATAACTTATCAGGCAGACTGGGCACTAACTTTATGACGCAGGTGAACAAGCGAAGGATCGAGAATTTTCAATATCTACATTGTTACCAAGACATGGTATTTTTGTTTTAATGTGTCAAAATTTACTACAATTCAGACAATGATTTCCTATGGAGCTGGTGTGAGAAATTCAGGCTTAGTGCTCTCAAAATTGGCTTTTCTTGGCTGTACGGGCGCTTGTTTGGTGTTGGCTTTCACGTTTTTCTCCTTGACTTTTCTGTCCAAGTCTTCATTTCTCTTGACAGGCTTCAAGAAGTCCAGTCGACAGTTGCTCTGTTTGATGTGTACAATCATCACTTTGATTTCCTTAGGAATAATGCGGTTGCCGACGTGTTTATTATCTTCCACGCCAACAGCGTTAGGAGGCATGTTATACACCCTGCCAGTCTTTTGTGACGGGACTGATATTCTACACAATACTTGCTTTATGATGATGATGATACTGATGTAAAGGACGAGGGTTGAGCGGTCGTGCAGATATTCGTTTAATAATCATCATCATCACGTGTCGTGCTGATAAACGTGGCGGTCAAGTTTTGCCATCTTACACGATAACCAGAGTCGTGGATCTGCACTGTCTTCTCGTCTCAATTATGCCACGTGACCAAGCCATCTAGATATTTATAAATAAAGTTTGTTCGTTCGTTCGTTCGTTCGTTCCTCTGCCTTCCCTTTGTTCTTGTCCCGTTAATCTGGCCAATTAGCACCAACTCCTGTATATTTCTTCTCATAACGTGTTCAAAGAATATTTAATATCTGCCTCCAATTTCTCTAATCATTTTACAGATTTCATTTGCTTCTTGTACCACTTGCTCGTTAGTTATTTTCCTGTTTGTTCATGGTATTCGTTGCATTTTCCTGAAAATCCACATTCCTTTTAGAAATTACAAATCCCGTCTGTCGTGTATCCACCTTAATGTGGTTGTGAAATTTCCATTACTATAGCAACGAAAACGAAGCCGTCGGTAGCACAGTTACTTTCAAGGTCTCCCATTTCGGACGGTCAAGGAATAGAATCCGTCCGAAGAGATACACAAACCTGCCGTGCTGCGGGTAGGCCTGGGATAGATAAAGACAAGGACAATGCAACTCGAAAAACCACTTCCTGTGCCACAAGCTTGACGAAACACCGCATCACGACTCGACGATGTCGTAAATCGCGAACCAATTGCTCCTAATGGAAAGGTCTCTATTGAAAGCAATGTTGTGTGTTCCGCTTGAATCATAATGGCCACTTCACTCCCTATGGTTTGAATATACTAGTTAAGACATTTCAATGAATGTGTTCTGTGGCTGGATTCAGTATTGATAAAACTCAGTTGAGATAAATGAAATTCTTTGGAACAAAGGACAAGATTACTTTACTTGTGAGGGAATTTGTTCTTGTTAAAGAAACTGGAAAATTAAACTTTAATGTAAGTTTGTAAGGTGAAGATTTTCCAGTGCATTTCCTGAGTCCAAACAAGAAACAAATAACAGTAAGACTTGCATACAATGGCACATGTCCAACGAAAAGTAACATATCATGCATGCCGTAAGAGGCGACCAAGGAGGGTTGGCTTGAGGCTGGTTACCTGTCTTCTAGAAAACTTTACCTGTATTGATAAAAGTAGCACGCGCTGGAGCCATCTAGTTTGCTTTAGGCCTTGTTTTTCTACATAAACCCAAGATAAAGGAAATTCTAGGGAACAAAAGACAAGATTACTTTATTTTTGCGGCAATTTGTTCTGGTTTCGGGAACTGGTAAATTAAACGTTAATGTAAGCTTCTAAGGGGCGATTATTAACACTGCAATAAGGGGAACTGCACTAAAGCTTTAAAATTACAATGAATGAATATTCAAACACTGGGAAGTAGAATAGGTAAACATACGATCGGTAGAAAACGAAAATATAAGTAACAAAATGGACGTTTGCAACCAAAGCCTTCGTCAGCACAGAAAACAAAACAAACAAACCGATAAGACTACCTGGAAAACTCTACATGGAAATATATATGTAAAAGTTACTCATCCTTGGTGTTTACTGGAAGCGTGTTTCGTAAGATCCTCGAGTGTGATTTCAACAAAACTTTTGAGATGATGATTTACCACTTTGTTACCTGAGCCCAAACGGGAAGCAAGGAATAGTACCACTTGCCAACAATGGCACGTGTCCAAGGAAAGGTAACATATTGTGCAACCCGGCTCTGTGGTGAAGGGGTTCGGGAATAATTCATAATTCTCGCAAATCTTGTTTGAAACACACTGCGGGCGATTTGGCAGCAGACCGCCTTGTGATGGTTTTCATACAATGGTATGTGTGCTGGTCGTTCAGAAAGCAATAGCAAACTATTGAAAGTAAATTTGCCAAGATACCACAAACAATAAAAATAATGCTTGGATTGATGCGACGTCCTGTAAAAGATATGCAACTAATTTAATAGAGACTAGACCGTATTTGGTTGATTTCCATGCACAGGCATGCATGAATATCGTTCAGAAAGCAATGGTAAACTAATAACCGCAAACCTGCCAGGAAATCATAAACAGTCAAACATTGCTGGGGTTGATTGCGACGTCGTGTAAAGGATATGCAACTCAAGGAAAAGGAGGAAGAATGGGTGACCGTGGTGGGTTGGCTTGGGTCAGGATGAGCCATCTCATAGACAACTTTACCCGCAAACTACAATCAATCATGACCAAGTCTACAAATGGTTTTGTGCGAGTTGATCAACACCCTATGCCCCATTGGGAAATAAAAGGAAGCAAGATAACGAACTAACAAACTTGATATTAAAAGGGTTAAGAATTGGGCACACAGGACCGTATGATATTCTGCCCTTGTGATCTCTCTGCCCTCATACATTATTTCATTCATATATCACTTATGAATTTAATCTTTACAATAACGACAACCATAGAAACAATATGTGCATTATAAACACATGGAACATGAGCTGTAATCAATAATATGTCTATGTCTATGTCTATGTCTTCTTCTTCTTCTTCTTCTTCTTCTTCTTCTTCTTCTTCTTCTTCTTCTTCTTCTTCTTCGTCTTCTTTTCTTCTTCTTCTTCTTCTTCTTCTTCTTCTTCTTCTTCTTCTTCTTCTTCTTCTTCTTCTTCTTCTTCTTCTTCTTCTTCTTCTTCTTCTTCTTCTTCTTCTTCTTCTTCTTCTTCTTCTTCTTCTTCTTCTCTTCTTCTTCTTCTTCTTCTTCTTCTTCTTCTTCTTCTTCTTCTTCTCTCTTCTTCTTCTTCTTCTTCTTCTTTCTTCTTCTTCTTCTTCTTCTTCTTCTTCTTCTTCTTCTTCTTCTTCTTCTTCTTCTTCTTCTTCTTCTTCTTCTTCTTCTTCTTCTTCTCTTCTTCTCTTCTTCTTCTTCTTCTTCTTCTTCTTCTTCTTCTTCTTCTTCTTCTTCTTCTTCTTCTTCTTCTTCTTCTTCTTCTTCTTCTTCTTCTTCTTCTTCTTCTTCTTCTTCTTCTTCTTCTTCTCCTTCTCCTTCTCCTTCTCCTTCTCCTTCTCCTTCTCCTTCTCCTTCTCCTTCTCCTCCTTCTCCTTCTCCTTCTCCTTCTCCTTCTTCCTTCTCCTTCTCCTTCTCCTTCTCCTTCTCCTTCTTCTTCTTCTTCTTCTTCTTCTTCCTTCTTCTTCTTCTTCTTCTTCTTCTTCTTCTTCTTCTTCTTCTTCTTCTTCTTCTTCTTCTCCTTCTGTGACAAGACCGCCGGGGCTTGGACTGGTTTGCCACGATAGATACTATCCCCTGCCTTTGCTCCAACCACCTCAATAGCACTCCACATCTACCAGGCCCCACACAAGCCGGGACAGCTTAACCTTCCCTCCCTCACCTAGGGTTCCAAACCCCAAGGGGGCTCGGACCAGACACCAGTCATATCACTGCACAAAGTCATAGCTAAGAGAACAAAAATTTAATTCTGAACTACGTCAACCACAACACAGAGAAGGATGGCTGAAAGCCAGACGAGAAGAACGATGTACAAGATCAAAGACGCAGATGAGTATTCATCATGGAGGCGGACGATAGCTCGTGCGGTTGTCCAGTCGTGGTAGCGACTCACCCAGGCTCCTCCAGTGGACTGGAACTCCAAGGTCTGCTGCCTCTCCAAAGTTCCCTCTTCACCCAAAGAACCAAGCAAGGGCTGATCAAGCGCAGTACCACTGCCTGACTGACACTGCACTGATGAACAAGGATCCTTCCTTGCTGTCGTACTATTTCCCTCGTCACACTCCTGATGAAGTCTGGGCCGACCCTAGAACATTAGCGGTCTCCCACTTGCAGAAAAAGTACATGTATCACCGTCTCAAAATACACAAGAGCCAGGTCACTCTTCTATCTCATCAGTGACCCACACACTGATATGTCACGTACACAATAAGCGGTTGCTCCACACGAACACACAATGTCACTGGTAAAGTCTATCAGGTGACTAAACACTTCACCTTAGTTCCATGTCCGTGGACAATAGATCTTCACACAGTATCATGTAACTACCCTGATCAATGGGTAGTAATCACAACCTAGCAAACACTGTCAACAGTTCATCACGATCGCATGAGGTAGCTCCCTACCTTCACAAACATTGTCAACAGTTCATCACGTTGGCATGAGGTAGCTCCCTACCTTAACAAACATGTCACTCAGGTGTTTCCACCAATGTTGTAATCACTGTCCTAGTTCACTGGACCACATGTTGGCTTCATAAGGTTAACCAATGTAAAAACACTATTTAAGCATCAACTGATACATGGTGTCCCATAACCCAGCCGGGCCAGAAGCATATAACACAGGTCATGGTGACCGGTAACAATGATAACTTCGCTCAACTTGAAAGGTCACTACCTTGCAATTACCAAGGTTTACACAGAGACTGAATGTCACCAGTGCTTCACTGGCTTGAATCACCAGACGTTTCAGTGTTGGATCCTCTCAGGATCGGATGACACTCGTCGGACTCTTGACGGAGGTCCTAACCTAGACCTACCGACTTATTCAGCACTCAGCTCCTTCCAACATTGATCTCGCAGACTCAGACAACCACTCCCAGTATGGCCTCAATCAACTTCTGGATAGGCACTGGAATGAGTGGGCCCATAGAGCTCATGGTGCAGCTCTCGAATCTTCTTCTGTATAGTAATAACAGATCCTGAAACACGGAGAGGTTGATGTGAGTACTCAACTACAACAAAGACTACCAGCATCTCCACCCTGTCACCTGCCTCTCAGACATTCCTCATGTCTACCAACATGAGTATGAAATCATCACATCATAGAGCTACTTAGTCACTATAATATATAGGCATAATGATGGTAGAAAAAGCAATAGCACACCTGTTCAGTCAAGTAACACTTCTGGGCTACATATAACCCCTAGCACCAGAGTCGACTGTATGACTCTGTCAAGCATCCTTCGCCTGGTGCCAGTCCAATCCGGTTTCATCTTCCATCATCAATCAACATATACACTTACTTTCCTTTCAGTGTAGGGATTACTGTATCGAGAAGGTGTCCAGCCGGACATCTCCTTCCTGACAGACTCATCAATTCATCAATCCCTTCACCCATGGACTGATGAATTACACACATTAATAACTATATGTCCATAATGAATTATACTCCTGATAATTCATTACTATAGCATTAACTAAGGAGAACTCAGGACTTGTTACACTTAAATAACAAAATCATATCACAGCCATAGTGTCAGGTCTGGGATCCCTGCCCCAGATCCTGAGTTGCCCTTGTATTCACTGACTATCTTTCAGGTCAGTCATACCTGTGCCGGTCGAGCACAGCTATGGTGGCCATCCACCACTACACTTTCCCACAGCTACTGTGGGTCTCGTGTACCTTGTCCCGTGACGACTTAAGTCACGTCATCCAATGTAGCAAACCTCCAGACTCCACTACCAAACTCTGGCTCCACCTTTTTTGGGGGTGGTTATGCCTCTCATATACTACTACTTCACGGCAGTACTCCAAGTACTCCATGAACCGAGTCAGGGTTCCAGAAGAGTAGAATATTAGAGACAGAAACGGTTAGGTTCAAACCTCGATCTATCTAGACACCTCGGCCTCGAATTACGGAGTGCCGCATCACCCTCGATCGGGTATGTTCACTCATCGGATATGCACGATTGCATTGGGTCGGACCTCTTACCGATCGGGTTGGGGTACCGGCCTACCTCCCGCTGCCTAGACAAACGCAAGATGGAACACGCACGGTCATCCTAGCGGACGGACATTACAACAAGCAGTAACAATAGTATCATGAATACTTCTTATCAATTGTTATCCTACCGATGCAACGCCATTCGGCTTACGCGGAATAACACTGCTATCTGCACACAGCAAATACACCACTGC
>OY992890.1:28296149-28313649 GCA_963921405.1 Cepaea hortensis
ATGTCACTGGAAAAAAAAACCGCTGACTTCAGAAAATCTATATATTATGTGACATGGAACTAACGTGCGCTTGACGGATAGTGTGAAGCGGAGAATCATTTATCAGTTTTCTAGTCACAACTTCACTCTTCTAGGCCAAGGTTCGAGGACTTGGGATTATTGCTTTTCTAGACCACAGATAGAAAGGATTTCTTCACGGGGAGCAGCAGGTCTACACGAACAGTCCAATGGCAACCAGTGAGGAGTTGGGTCCTGTAGCGGTGAGTTTTTTGTGTGTTGGAACCTACCTACCTACCTACCTACCTAACTGCCTGCCTACCTACCTACCTGCATGCCTACCTACCTACCTACCTTCCAGCCAAACAATATACAATCATACCTTTCTACATTCCTAACTTACTTTCTTTCTTTCTTTCTTTCTTTCTTTCTTTCTTTCTTTCTTTCTTTCTTTCTTTCTTTCTTTCTTTCTTTCTTTCTTTCTTTCTGCCTGCCTGCCTGCCTGTCTGTCTGTCTGTCTGTCTGTCTGTCTGTCTGTCTGTCTGTCTCTCTGTCTGCCTGCCTGCCTGCCTGCCTGCCTGCCTGCCTGTCTGTCTGTCTGTCTGTCTGTCTGTCTGTCTGTCTGTCTGTCTGTCTGTCTGTCTGTCTGTCGCACTGTCTGATCGTATATCCGTCCGCTCGTGTATGTGTTATGAAAGTGTGTATGGTTGGATAGGTGCATGGATTCAGGCAGGCAAACACTCGGGCGGTTAAGTAGTTAGTTAGGTGTGGGTATGTATATGCTGTATATATGTGTATGTGTCTATTTATGTATCTATGTGTATGTATACTTATGTATATATGTGTATGTGTGTTTTTATGTATATGTGTGGTTCCAAATGTTGCTGTATGTAGCCGGGGCGCAGTGTTGGGGTGAGCGCCCAACATTGCTTAAATACCCCAATAGCTCGTGAACACATAACCTATGCAGCATAAGTCCAACTCCTGGCCTTCACGTGGCGGAACTGTTTCTACTAACAGGAGAAGGGGCGACGGCGAGTTTCTGGCGCCGAAAAATAACCAGTATGCTCTAAATGTGTATGCACGTACATGCATGCGCAAACACGTGTGTGCGCGCGTACACATCTAAACTCGAGTGAGACCACAGTCTGCTCTAGCAAAGGAAAGGTACTGAAAACGGAGGCAACCAGCCAGGAGGCGCACCACAGAAATCAGGATGCCACGCAATTACGCAAAATGGAATATGTCGACTACTGCTAAATGTTATGGTGCTCGCCCTGCTTTGGACCCCCAGGCAGGTGCATTGCAGGGCCCTATGTCTCGAAAGGGTCTAACCCCAACTACTGGAGGTCCTTCTCAGGTGTCCTGTGGAAACCAGGGGACATGAGAATAGAACGGCTGGCCATACTAAACAAAAAGTCTTAAAATAATGCACTGGAATGCGGAGGGAGTCAGCAACCGAAAAAAAAAAAAAATAGAATTGGAAAACATCCTGGATCAAGAAAAAGTAAGCGTATGTTGCTTGCAAGAAACTCACCTCAACGAAAATATAGCCTTCAAAATCAGAGGCTACCAGTGTTACTGATCTGACCGAAAGGACAGGCGAAAAGGTGGGATACTGACCCTTGTAAAAAATAACATCACTGCTTCCCAAATCGAAGTCTACATGGAAGGGCTGAGTATCAGACACTTAAACTTAAGACAGGCAATACAGACCTACATCTGATCAATTACTACTGTCCAAGTGATCGCCAACATCACTGGATACACTACCATTAACAGTAAAAATGATTGTGTGTGGCGATTTCAACAGCCCCTCGCAGAGCTGGGGCTATGATCACATAGACCAGAGAGGAGAGAGACTGGAAGAATGGCAGGATGAAAATAGATTCATCTTGGTTAACAAGCCGTCCGACTCACATACTTTCTACTCGAGATCATGGCACACTACACCTACACCTGACCTGGCTTTTCATTCACCAGACCTGGAGTGGAACATTACACGAATTGTTGGGAAACAACTTGGTGGCAGTGACCATCGGCCAGTCTTTCTAACTGTAGAAAAAATGAGCTTGTAAGTGAAAGCAGCACCCTCTCGAGGTGGAACTACAAGAAAGCAGACTGGGCAATGTACAAGAATCACACCAGCATACTGGTTAGAAACCTGAAAACTGAGAAAGACAAAAATAAAGTAGTTGAAGAGATTAGGAAATGCATACTACAGGCAGCGCGAGAAACATTACCAAGAGGAGCTCGTAAACAATATAAACCCTACTGGAGTAGTGAACTGGAACAGTTGCATAATGATGTGGAAGTATGTAGAAAGCAAGCAGAGGCCACATCCAGCCAAGAGCACCAAAATAAATTCCAGCACGCAAAAGCCACATTTCAAAGGGCGAAGCTGCAGGCTAGACGGAAAGGTTGGCAGGAGAAAACGGAGTCTCTGAACTTTGAAAGAGACACAAGGAAATTGTGGAAGCTTATAAAACAACTTAACGATGAGGGCACAGGGAGAAACTCAAAAATTGCACTACATAAAGATGGAAACATCTTAACAAGAAAGCAAGCAGCTGGCCATTTTGCTGACTCATTCGCACACGATAACAATATCAAAATTAGTCCAGAGAAACAACAAGAGATTCGTGAGAAACGGCAACATACAGGACAGAAGGAAACAGTACATGAGGTTCTGGAGGCACCCAACACAATCAGCAAACTGGAGCTAGCCATATCAAAACTGAAAATGAGAAAGTCACCAGGAACTGATGGTATCTCCAATGAAATGATCAGGAACATAGGAACAGAGGCCAAAGCAAAGCTGTTGCAGATCTTCAATAACCATTGGACCTTAGGCAGTATTCCACAAGCCTGGAGAGAAGCAATCATGATACCCCTGTATGGTACATTGAAAGTAAAAACATCCTTGTGCCACAGCAGGCTGGCTTTAGGCAGTGCTACTCTACGGAAGATCAGACAACCTACCTCTCTCAACAAATTAAGGATGCATTCCAAGAGAAGATGCTGGTGCTTGCGGCATGGATAGATCTAAAGAAAGCCTTTGACACAGTCTGGAAAGAAGGTCTGATGAAGAAACTGAGAAACTGCAAAGACAATGGAAGAATGTACAAATGGGTGAAAGCATACTTGCACAACAGAAGAGCCCGAGTACAGATAGACGGACTCAAGAGCAAGAAAGTACTACTGCGTCACAGTGTTCCCCAGGGCGGAGTCTTGTCCCCCACACTTTTTCTAATCTTCATCAATGATCTCGTTGCTAATCTACCGCATGGAATTAAAGCGGCAATGTAAGCCGATGACCTGGTTCTATGGAGCACAAATGAACATGCATCAGTGGCCACCAGATTGCTACAAAGAGCTGTAGATACATTTTTTGCATGGGCAAATAGATGGTGTGTCAGCATAAACACTGACAAGTGCAGCACCACCCTATTTACCCTCTCTCCAAAACAAAAGGCAGGGATGATCTAGATAAATGGAACACCCCTAAGAGAAGATAAAGAAACAAGATACCTTGGCATAACATTTGATGGCAGGCTGACATGGAGAAAACACATCAACAAAGCAGTAGCAAAAGCCAGAAGGAAAATTGCCATCCTGAGAAAGCTAACTGGAACCACTTGGGGAGCCAGTGGGAAAATACTTAGCAAAGTTTACCAACAGAGCATACGACTACACCTGGAATACGGGTCAACTGCGTGGTGTTCAGTATCAAAAACCACACTACAAGAGCTGGACAAGGTGCAAAATCAAGCACTTAGAGTCACCACAGGAGGGATGAGATCAACCCCTATAGTGGAAATGGAGAAGATGGGGAGGATACAAGCACTGAGAGAGCGCGTAGATACGAAAACATTAATACAAGCAGAAAAGTTCCTCAGCTTGCCAGGCCACCCTATGAAGAACAGATTTGAAAACCTAGCTTTGGGGCGGTTGGAACGAAGTAGTTTTATCCATCAGGCCAAATGACTCTGCAGAGAAACCACCGATCTGCCCACAATTGGTATTCCCCTTACAACTATTCCAGAGCGAACTCCATGGAAATATGAACATAGACTATCATTACAAATCCAGACAAAAGTGAGAGCAATATTTGTCAAGGAAGAACAGAACAGTGATGGAGAATACCCACAGGACCTCTGGATCCGAGTCTACACACATGGGTCAGCACAAGATGCTGTTCAAAATGGAGGAGCGTGAGTGTACATAGAATACCCAAATATTACTAGGGACACAGCCAAAATACCGACAGGAAAGTACTGCCATAACTATGATGCTGAAATTGAGGCAATCAAGATAGCAACAGAGAAATTACTAAATACCAGCAGTGGTACACAACCTCTGGTGCTATTGACAGATGCAAAATCAGTACTCGAGGCGCTCCTGTCTGGGAAATTGCCAGTACTAAGAATACTACTTCTGAACTTTGCAGTCAGCATGAGGTCACCATACAGTGGATACCATCCCACTGTGGAGTACCCGGAAACGACAGAGCTGATCAATTGGCTAAGGAAGGAGCCAAAGAAGAACAGCCTGATGTGCCCGTTACATACACCAAAAGAAAAGAATGATCAAATCAGTCAGAAAGCCACCAAAACCTGTTCAAGATGACTAGCACATTATGGACAGACCAGAACAAGTCATTATTCTGCGCCTCAGAACAGGACACAATAGATTACGCAACCGCATGTATACAAAATTCAAGATTGCTGAAACAGCCATGTGCACATGTGGATTGGCGTCGCAGACAGCAGAGCACATACTCCAAGAATGTCCAAAATATAACATATCTAGGCAAAACTTCTGGCCTAAAGAGACGACAGTGGAAGATAAACTCTATGGACCGCTGTGTGAACTGAAAAAGACAGTTAAATTCATACAAGAGACAGCATTGCAGTTATAGACATATTTCAAGCGAACGAAAGAAGAAGAAGAGGAAGAAATGTATATATGTGTATGTGTATGCCGTATATATGTGTATGTGTCTATTTATGTATTTATGTGTATGTGTGTATTTATGTATATATGTGTATGCGTGTATTTATGTATATGTGTGTTTTATGTTTCTATACGTATGTGTGTATTTATATATCTGTGTATATGCGTGTATTTATGTATCTGTGTGTATGTGAGTATTTAAGTGTCGGTGTGTATGCGTGTATTATTTGTCGGTGTGCATGTGTGTGTGTGTGTGTTGTGTATATGTGAATGCGTGTATTTATGTATCCCTGTTTATTTGTGTATTTATGTATTTGTATGTCAGCGTGTATTTATATTTCGGTGTTTATGTCTGCATTTATGTATCTGTATGTATGTGTCTATTTATGTGTCTGTGTGTATGTGTCTATTTAGTGCCTGTGCGTATGTGCTTATATGCGCGTCTGTGTTTGTGTATATTTACGTGTCAGTGTGTAGGTGTGTATTTACGGTTCTGTATGTAGGTAGGTGTGTATATGGATATTTTCGTATCTGTGTTTATGTGTGTATTTACGTATCTCTGTGTATGGGCACATTTAAATGTCTGTGTGTATGCGTCTATTTACGTGTCTGTGTGTATGTGTGTATTTACGTGTCTGTGTGTATTTACGTGTCTGTGCATATGCGCGTATTTACGATCATATGTGTATGCGGGAGCCCAGTGGCCACCAATCTAAAATAAGCACCCCTACATGTTCTGAAAGGCAGATGGCCAGGTATTGACCGAATCACCCAACGACCCCTAACCGGACTATCCAAATTAGGGAAACATTTGTGGCCACTAAGACAGCTCATAGCAGACCGAAAGCCCCTAAAGATAATGTCTACATATTTACCAATCCATGCGTATTTTCATTTTAATGTTTCCAAACACATTACAATTTAGGCAACGATTTCGTTTGGATCTGGTATGAGAAATTCAAGCTGCATGCCTTTAGTGCTCACAAAATGGGCTTTTCTTGGCTGTGCAGGCACTAGTTTGGTGTTGGCTTTCACGATTATCTCCTTGACTTCCATTTTCAGTTCTTCATTTCTCTTGACACATTTCAAGAAGTCTGGTCAACAGTTGGTCCTTTTGATGTGTTCAATCCTCACATTGATTATTTTCCGGAATAAGGCTATTTTTTTTATTAACTTCCTCACAACAGCGTGAGGGGTCACGTTGCATATCCTACCAGTCTTTTCACTGTGCGGAATACTGTTCTGAAGGGTACCATCATCCTTGATGTCTAAAATACCTCAACCGTTTCTAAACTGCCTTAATTCTCTTGAAGTGAGACTTTACTAAGGAAGTTCGGGTTATCGTTTGCTTGATTTATTCCAATTAATTTTCTTTCTCCTGTACAGTCACCTGCCGTCTTGACTGACAATAGTTTGTTACACTGTGCTTCAATTAAAGCATAACTACAACCCATAGATGTAAGAATGATCTTTCCATAACACAAAGTCTGGGCTGAAATGAGCATATACTGTGTTGCCAATGTATCATGATTCATCGCTTGGCCTGCCTAGTTTACTCCCGAGGAAAGGTAACACCAATACGTTGGAACAAGACAAGCTGCAGAAGCTGCCGGGTCAGCAAAGTAACGCCCTGACTGTCCGCCTGTCAGACCTTTGATCCTATGCCAGTTGCCGACAATAGTTTAGGGCCTGGTCTGCCCTGCAATGACATTTAGTCTTTATGTTGCATTTCCTCGTACCAGGATAAGTCTTATGCACTCCCAACTGCGCTCATGTGTGTGTGGGTGGTTGATATGTGTACGTGTGGGGGATGTGTGTGCGTGTGCGGGGATGTGTGTGCGTGGAGGGATGTGAGTGAGTGGGTGGGGGTGGGTGTGTTGTTGAGGGATGTGTGTGTGGGTGGGTGGTACGGGATGTGTGGGTTGGTGCGGGATGTATGGGTTGGTAGGGGATGTGTGGGTTGGTAGGGGATATGTGATTGGGGGATGTGTGTTTGTCTGGGTGGTTAAGGGTGTGTGGGTGTGGGTGGGTGGGTTTAGGATGTTTGGGTGGGTTTAGGATGTGTGGGTGGGTGGGCGTGTGTGGGTGGAGTAATGTGTGTGGTTGGAGGATGCGTGTGTGGGTGGGGGTTCTGTATGTGGGGATGCGCGGGTGGGTGGGGGAATTTATGAGTGCCTGTGTGTGTGTGTGGATGGGGATGCGTGTGGTGGGTTGGGGGATGTGTTTGTGTGTGGGTGAGGGATGTGTGGTCGGTTGGGTGGGGGTGGGTTGGGGATGTGTCTCATAACATGGTAATATGCATTGTTTATGTTTACAACATTCATTTTACAATGTTTTTTCCTATGTGAATGTATAATGCACTATTGATGAACGAAAGATGAGTGATTGGATGGGCCGAATGTAAGATGCGTGCCAATTTGTGACCCTTTGAAAATAAAGTTAAATCAAATAAAATAAAATCTATCCACCCGAAGTCGCTGACACAATCTGATGTGTCGGGTTGTTGAGCGCCGCCCAACATTTGGCACAAACAGAAAGCAGGTAGCAGCATCTAATGTTATACATAGCTCAGTTATATGTGACTGTCTCTTTCCTCTATCCATTTTAACTTGTAATTGTTGTGAACCCCCATTCAGTATGTTTACTATATCATATTCTGGTCTAATGAAATATCTAAGAATTCATACAATAATTCATCAGCTATCCTCAGTATTCACCGGCTTCGTGGCCGAGGGGTTAGCAGCTTTCTCCGCTAACTCCGAATACTCTCGTCACGTGACGCGACGAGAATTAGCAGTGGTTCGAATCGCAAAAGTGACTTATGAGTGTATGGAGCCGGTCGCTCAGAAAGTCGTGGCGTGCTGATGAGCGTAATCTAGCCTAGGAATCAACATACAGCTGAAAGATGCTGGTGTTGACCGCAATATCCTGAAACAGGATGGAAACGCGGAAAAAAAAAAAAAAATTCCTCAGTATTCACATACCTCTGTCTTCTACAGAAATTATGCCATCGGACCATTGGTTTCATAGACACAGCCGGTGTCAAGGATGCAGCAGGCAAGGGGGTTAACCTTACCCTGTTTGACAACAAGTTATTCACCCCTAACGGAGTTGAATATTTCCAAAATGTGAAGTCAGTGAAAATGAGACCGGACGACATCATCATTTCTGGATACGTCAAGACAGGTACGCGTGTTGTTGTCCTTTCTATCGTGTATGGCAGTGTTTGGTTCTTGGATGTATGTGCTGTCTGCCTTTAGGTATTTTGCCCATTGTCCTAGTCTCCGTGCCAAAATGGTTACACGTTCCGAAGGTTCTTGGTTCGAATCCAGCCTGCAACATTTGGTTCACGAGTGCAATTTTCTCGGAGACTCCTGGGGTTAGTCGCTGGAGCTACGGAGTTTGTACTTTGTGCGATGTTGTCGGTAGAGAGCCCTGCGAAAAGCGACCGAGCCATATGGGATAAAACCCGATGCCATGAAGCCGATTCTATTTAATTCTTGTTTATTGTCTAGTTCCGAGTATTTTGTAATACGTCCGTGGCTTAGGTGTATTGAACGCAGTTCAGAATTCAGGATACCAGGTCGAGGATTAGAACTCAACCGCTGTCGCTATGAGAACAGACCAACACTGCGTTGATTTTTACAAAGGCTTGAGCGTCGGCGGTTCATAATGCAATTTTTCAAACTTCTGAATGTAAAATTGCTTAGAAAATAAAATTAATAAATCTGCTAGGGTTGACTGCGACGTCCTGTAAAAGAGAAGGAAATAACTACCAGCGCTGAGTGAATGATGCCTCTTTTCGACCGAATCCACACTTTCCGTTGGTTCTATGGATCGGGGCAGTTCAAGGCCAGATGTGTTGCGTTGGTTGCATGGTGTACGTGTTTGCTTTGTATGCGCTTGATGTTGTGTGAAGAAGAAGTACCCCTGATGTTGACCTTTGTGCATGTTCAGCAATTTTTTCATCCACTCCTTTAGGTTAATAAGAGGAGACAAGATACGATAGCTGGAGTTATGACATAAACTACCCCCAAATATATACACAAACATAACATGGTATTGTAATAAAGAATTGCTATAAAAAAGAGAAAACACACATGTAGCTGCATTTCCTTTACAGGACATTGAAGTCAACCCCAGCATTTGCTGTTGTTGTTGGATGTGTTTGATTTCTTGGCAAGTTAACGCTCAGTAGCTCGCCATTGTTTTATACCAAACAATCAAAACAAAGCGATGTGCTTAAAAATCGCTTCAGATGTGTGTCGAATGCGGTTTGCGTAACTCCTTTGCCACAGAGCCGGTGATCTTGTTAGAGAGATCTAGCATCCAGATAGTAATTTGAAAACAGTAACTCACCGTCGTACTTTCGTAAACAGTTAAAAGAAAAGGCCCCTCTGCTTCCCTTGAGCCGTATTAGTTATATAATACCATCCCCATACTTGTATAGATCACTCAGCACTGATTGGTTGATTTGGTAAATATTAATCTGGCCACCTTTACCCCCCAGAAAGATTTTCAGGTACCATATATAGACAGGGTCGATCTGGGAGCGCAGGTATATATATTAAATTATCACGTTCGATGAGCCTTACATCAAAGATCATCTGCGACGAGACCACGAGGACGTCCAAGAAGAAAATGGATTGACGACATCAGAGACATTGTACAACCTCACGGAATGACACTATCCAGTGCCGTCCACCGGGCGCTGAAACGCAAACTATTCCTCCCCACGACGCTTGACGGCAGAAGTGGAAGATGATGATGATGATGATGATGATGATGAGCGTTCATGCATACGATTATTGGATCTTCCCGCAAGAGTACTAGAATATGTGCTCTCGCGGCTTTCCGTACTTTCCTGCACCTGCAATTTTATCGTGTCAATCTAATTGGCCAATTATGCAACCGGATGAACGACTCGATTCACAATTTGCGACGTGACACGCTGGAAAACATGGTACAGAGGGCTGCCATAACTTAACAATGAGATGAAATTGCCGATGCCATTCTGACAATGTGTCAGTGTTGCGTGAAATGATAAACGCGATCCACACATAACCCATTATGTGCTGAAAGATTGCGACGTAATTCCTAATCTTGCTTACCACGTTTTAAACACAACTGCAGGCGATTTGGTAATAAAGCGCATTGCTTTGTTTTTCATATGGAACACAAGTAAAGAAGCAGCGGCTGCAGCAGGATATAACACTATGGATTGCAAACAATTAGATATATTTAGCTCCTGCGAAAAGAAGAGACATACTAAACACAGACGCAGCGTACATACCTTAAAAAGTACTTCATACAGGTGAACACAAAGTGAGAATTATCAAAATCAGAAACAATCAATACACATATAAAAATGAAGTAATAATGATAATAATAATAATAAAGTATTGTAGGACAAACGGACAACCCGACGTTCCGATTCTAAGAATCTTTGTCAGGGACAGGACAACACAAATAGATAAATAACACACACACACACACACACACACACCCACACCCACACCCACACCCACACCCACACCCACACCCACACCCACACAGACAGATAGACAGACAGACAGACAGACAGACAGACAGACAGACAGACAGACACACACACACACACACACACACACACACACACACATTAACAAAACTCTTTTGTTGTTTGGAGGGAACAGACATGGGATTCAAACCGGTTTAGAAAGGCGCTCTTTTGCTACAAAGGTTAAGAACTGTTCGACTGCCAAAGTTCCAGATAGATGTGTGTGGCTAAAGGTGTGTAAACAATTCGATATGAATATATAGAGGTGTGTAAACAGTTCGATATAAATATATAGAGGGGAGACAGCATAGTTATACAGAGGCGTCCACAACAGTATTGATTACAGCTGGGTGGATGCGTCGCAGAGAGTTTATTAAATGGCTTTCAGTTGTAAGCCTAATTGAGTTGTCAGAGAAGCAACTCCGTCGCCACAGCGCCGGCTATGTTTCTGGTACCAAATTAAAATTGAGTTGACATGGGGAGCCCAGGTAAATGAACAAGAAATTCCTGTCTCAATGGGGGTTTGAACATATGACCACCATACTTGCTTGCCAACGTGCTAATCACTGTGCTACCACGTCTCCCACGTAGCCGATTAGAAGACCATTAAAAGGTTGAGATCAGGCTGATAGCAGACCTGGCTATGGGAAGGAAAATCTGAAGAAAACAGCTTGTCAGGAGCTGGATGTACTGAGCTACAGGCTTGCTGAAATGGTCACGATTAGCTGATTAATTGACAAAGGATGATGAATCGTATTGAGCGACTTCCCGTATCTGCCAATGGCTAATATACAGTAGGTTTCCTTATGCAACCCTATTTAATTTGATTTATAATGCAACATATCTGCTACCATATTAATAACTGTAAAGTCATAACTATGACACACATTTACTTCCAATTTTCTCCACCCATTTGTAGTTGGTCCTAACCCGCTTTTTGTTTTGGCACTGAGCGGTTAATGATACACATCCCCAACACCATTGAGGACATGTTGTAATCTTCAGACTCCGCACAAGACAGAACAGGCTGAAATGCCGCATGTTTAACTGACTGAGAGCCGAAGGATAATATATCGCCAAATGTGACATCCCATTTGTTCAGAAGGACTGTATATCGCCATACTAGTGCCATCGTGTTATTTGTTTTATTTTGTGGTATCTTCCACAATTTCAAATCTCAGTGAACGGAAATTTACATTACAATACTTGTTCATCTGATTGTGTACCATTCTTGGCCCATACCTACTTTTTTGTGTGTGTGTGTGTGCACAGAATCAGTTAATTCACTAACAACTGGAAACGCTGATGAATGTAACTGAGATATTGCTAAAATGACAGTAAAACATTTGTTGCAGGAGTGTCCAGTATATGCAGAACAGGGAGAACTGTTTGGCTTATAACTGTTTCATTAGAGGAAAAACTCTATGGGAATGCCAACAAGCTCTATCTGACTTGTGTTTTCTTTGCTTTTATTCTAAATGACGTTTAATAAAACAGGGGGTATAGAAGACAAAGGGATCGACTTTATTGCACTGGGTTGTATACCATATGGCTCGGTCTCTTTTCGTAGGGGTTCCTGTCGGAAGCGACGCACAAAGCACGAACTTCGTAGCTCCATCGATGATCACCGGTAGTCTCCGAGAAAAATGCACTTGTGAACAGAATGACGTAGCCTCGGAGACTCTCTTTTTATTTACGTTTGAATGTGTAAGAAGAAAAAGAAGAAGAAGAAGAAGAAAAAGAAGAAGAAGAAGAAGAAGAAGAAGAAGAAGAAGAAGAAGAAGAAGAAGAAGAAGAAGAAGAAGAAGAAGAAGAGGAAGAAGAAGAAGAAGAAGAAGAAGAAGAAGAAGAAGAAGAAGAAGAAGAAGAAGAAGAAGAAGAAGAAGAGGAAAAGAAGAAAAAGAAGAAGAAGAATAAGAAGAAGAAGAAGAGGAAAAGAAGAAAAAGAAGAAGAAGAAGAATAAGAAGAAGAAGAAGAAGAAGATCTAGCTAATGGTATAGGGTCTCTGCATAGATCACATACGCACACTATCTGCTCTCTTCAGATCTGTGTAGGCAGCCTCTAGTGAATGTCGGTAATTTAGCACTACTAGTTTTGAAGTAAGCAATTTTCATATCCTAAGATCATAAGTTTTCACAATGTCTATGGATGAATTACGCTGCAGAACGAGCGCTTTGCAGATATAAGATCACCCAATCCAATTAACAAAAAGGCACGCCATGTTGATGGCGTTTCTTTACCCACTCGACGCTAGGACACGATTCTTTCCTCTGTGTATGATGTTTATCTCAGGCACAATTTTGGGTCATGACCCATTTATGAATATGGGTCATGTCTACTTGATGAATGGGATCAGCAGAATCTATGATAATCTTAGAGTACATGGGTCAAGTAAAACACGAAATCTGTAGGACGATATTGCAATAAATTAAATCGGTTAGCGGTAAGAGGGATTGTGAACATTCGTGGAAGAGCCGTGAAGGCAGACTATCCATAACGGCAGGATGCCATCTAGTGGTATATAGTGACCCCACGTGTGTAGTTTCTACGGGCGATTTGGCAGCAGACCGCCTTGGGTTCGTTTTTTACGAAATGGTATGGTTGCTGGTCGTTCAGAAAGCAAGGGCAAACTACTGAAGGTAAACTTGCTAAGAGATCACAGCAGCAAAAAATTCTGGGGTTGACTGTGGTGTCCTGTAAAGCAGTGCTTCCTAAAGTGGTGGCCCGTGGACCGGTGCCGGTCCGTGAGCCCTTCTTTGCCGGTCCGCATGAGCCACGATTTGATAAGATTGTAAATAATAAAGAGACCCACCCCTGGCATTAAATAGCAACTGTTAGCTGCTGATCATTAAATCATATTTATTACAACGTACAGTAATTTAGTCACCTTGTTTAAAATATGATTTGGTATAGTTTTCCAAGATATATTTTATTTTTATTTTATATTGGTGTTCATTACTGTCGATGTATACGAGTATATATACCTTTACAAGAAGACCTAAATGTAGTTTTGATTTTTGAAAAAAAAATTTTGATTTGTAAATCTCTACAATAAAATGTTTACTCATGAAAATGGGACCACCATTAAATAAATCACGGTCATCCAATAATATTATGGAGTAGTATTTAGCGCACCGGGAGAACACCCACAATTACGTTAAATCTTATATTTATATTAAAATATATATTGAGGTCATATAAAATTCCAGATTACAAGGAGAAAATTTTGTTTTAAAAAGCACGGGTCCCTGGTGCAAAAAGAAAATTTTATGTCGGTCCGCGAAAGTGAAAAGTTTGGGAAGCACTGCTGTAAAGAATATGCAACTAACTTGTTAACTTGTGTAGTGGTAGTGGTTGCTGGTGCAGTAGCGTTGTAATTAGATTCTAGTCTGCGGCCTGGTGGTCATGGGTTCAATTCTAATACGGAAGGATTTTAAAAAGAAATGAGATGGGCTGACAGGTTGAACAAGCCTTAAAGGGTGCAAGGGCATGTCTAGGGAAATCAAGGCGGACGGCGCTATACGGATCACATCATCCATCTCGTGCTGATTAGTGTATAAGAATACAGGTCTAGTGCCATTTGCTCAATGGGCCTTAATACATGCAACAGTCCTTTACTTTTGCTTACTCACTTCGGAGGTAGGGCGTGATGTTGTTGAGTAACAGGACATTCCTCATCACCATCATCATCACCTTCCAATTTTGCAGTCAAGCGTCGCAGGGAGGGTTAGTTGACATCCCCGTGTCCGATTAGTGGCACTGGAGCGTTTCATTCCTTGTGATTGTACAATACCTTTGATGTCGTCCTTCCACGTTCTTCTCGGGCGTCCTCTTGCTCTCTTATCAGATCTTCTTTGATGTTGCGTCAGTGCTGGTAGTTGATGTTGTTGTATTCTAACGAGATGGTTGAACCATTTGATCTTCAGCATTTCAATATATGCGGCACCAGGCAGGGCGTTAACTCTCATATTAGCTCCCCTAGCTCTCCTACATCGGAATGCCCCAAATTACTAAATATATTACACATTCCGAAGCCTAGGATAGACTTACAAAACAAGCTTAGCGTACTCCGCAGCTCGTCTGTGAAACAATCTTCCACAAGAAATCAAAGACATCACTAATCCCTATACATATAATCCCAAATTATTCGAACACTATTTCTGTACTACCCCACCTTAATAATAAACATAATAATAATATTAAAACCCTAGTATAATAGCCAGTCTCCTATGGTAGACTAGTATATTACTCATAGCTAATAACAATTGCCACACCATTAATTAATATAGCTGAGTAGTGCAGTATTTATTTGTGAATTTTCTCCATGCCATTATAACACATATCTTTTATATTGTTATTGTTCTCCGATAGCTTTGAATAATATGTGGATGAAGAAATATATGAAAGAGAGTGATAGAATGGCACATTGTTATCTTTACTAGATTCACACACATACGTATCCTTCTGGGTGAACAGCTACTCTATGGTAAAGGTGATATGGTGAAATTTCTCTAGTATCTTGTAGAGAGCTACTCTGTGTTCAAGGTGATATGGCGAAGGTTCTCTGGTATCTGGTAGAGACCTATTCTCTGTTAAAGGTGATGTAATGAAGGCTTTTTTGGGTTCGTGTGGAGAGTGCAGCTGAACAGACGGAGTGTCCATATCCGGAAAGATTGGTTCAGAAGCGAGTGAGTAGAGGGTTTGGACGATAACCAAAGCATAGAGTAAAACCCAAGCGGATTTTTGATCAAAATATCGGCATAGATACTCTCTTCGGTGGCATTTGAAGAGGCAGTCAGAGCTTGTGTGGGAATATCCCGAGCACAGTGATGTCTTACATTAAATATTAAGCATTCAGTATGTATCTCACACCACCCTTTTTTCCACGTTCTCTGTAATTTTGTTTTGGTGGAATGAGCTTGAGAACTCGCAGTAAACCTAATACGCCTACAGGCATGTAACAGGTGTCTTTAGAAAGGTTGAAAGGTGGGAGAATCCACTTCATTGCACCGGGTTTTCTCCAACATGGCTGGGTTTCTTTCTGCAGGACGGCCTGTCGAAAGCGTCGCACAAAGCACAAACTTCACAGCTTCAGCGACGACCCTGCCAAGGGTTCTTTGTATCACTTTCACTTTAAATAACTGGATCGAGCCCGGCACGGTTTTTATAGAAATAAAAGCGTAACATAAATGGAGATTCAGTCTTGAACAGCCATCAGTGGATATAAGCACTAGCCACTATGTCACCAGTGTTAACTAGATCCTGCATGGGGGGGGGGGGGGAGAGGGGGCGCTGAGTGGTCTCGAGGTGTGATGTCCACCTCGAGAGCTGGAGGTCCCGGGTTCAAGGCCCGGTGAGGACCGGGATTTTTCACGTGGACTTCTAGTAACAAAATTTCCCCTGGTCTCTGGGTAGTGAGATCGTATTCCTGTGTGTATTGTTATCACGTAATAAAATCCCTTGGCAGTTGGAAATCGAAAAAGAGTAGCCTAACGTCGCTGCCCGGGCAAAATTTAGAGTTAAAAATCTACCCAAAGTATTTAAGAATCCTCGTCGGTGCTACGGAGTTCTTGCACTGAGCTGAGTTTCTCCGGACTCAGGCTTGAGTTTGGAGAAGAACGAAGCACTTATGGGTTACACCCGTGTGCCGTGATGTTGATCCGTCGACTAAACTAAGCTAAAGTATAGAAGTATTGATAATTAGATAGACAGACAGAGAGACAAACAGACACACGTACAGACAAACATATTAAAATATTAAAATATAGAAGCATAGATAGTTAGACAGACAGCTAGACAGATAGAGAGATACATAGGCATGTATTCAGATAAACATATTGAAAAATTAAAGTATGGAAGTATTGATAATTAGACAGACAGCTAGACAGATAGAGAGACAGACACACGTACAGACAAACATAATATAATATTAAAATATTGAAACATTGATAATCAGACAGATAGATAGACACCAGAGAGACAAACAGACACAAATACAAACATATTAACATATTGATACTGTTTTCAGGTTGTCACTGGGTGTGGGAAACTCTAGGCATGATTGTTAAGGGCAAGGGAGAATACTCCCCATTCTGCAAACAGATTGCGTACCTCGAAATGGCCGCCCCTGAACTTTACAACAATCTGGAATCTCCCAGAATCCTCAACACTCACCTCGAATATGATTGGCTTCCCGACGAGGTAATATATCATCATCATCATCATCATCATCATCATCATCATCATCATCATCATCATCATCATCAGCATCATCAGCATCATCACGTGCCATGTCGATAATCGGGGGTGGTAATGTTTCGTCATCTCTTACGATCACCACATAGATGGATCAGCTCTGTGTTCTTGTATCGACCAGGCCACGGGAGACTTATCTCCAGTATCGTATATTGTGCACAGGAGTCTGGTGACCTGTTCTATTCAATATTCTTCTCAGGCATTGATAATTTCTGTTGCGATGTTTTCTGGACACGGGGTCTTGCCAGTTTTCATATGGTTAAGAGCATTCAGAGCTTTCATCTTCAAAATTGATGTCCTTCATCGTTATTCCGAATATCATACTTTTCTTCTCGAGTATCATCATACAGGTCTTTAAAATAATGTGACTACGCATGTTAAATCTGTTCTTTTTTCTATAATGATTTTGCCATCTTTTGATTTTAGGCAACCCGTTGATGTGTGTTTTCTTCTGTTAGTGATGTTTTAAATCCTTTTATGCATTATTTTTTTATTCTGAGTGTTGTGCTGGTTTTCAAGTTCCCTGCAATTTTCCTCAAGCCATGCTTCTTTTTCCTCTTTGCACAGTTCCCTAATTTTCCCGTGAATCTCTTCACATTTTTTATGGTAGTGTATGTTTTATTTCTTCTTATTTCCATGAGTTTTTATTTCTGTCGTCCATTTCGTACGTCCCATTACCTTCATGTTTAAGATAGTCGGTTTTGCAGCTTGGTTAACTGATTTCTTTAATACTTTCCCATTGGTCGCTGATA
>OY992890.1:28316149-28341149 GCA_963921405.1 Cepaea hortensis
TACTACTACTACTACTACTACTACTACTACTACTACTACTACTACTACTACTACTACTACTACTACTACTACTACTACTACTACTACTACTACTACTACTACTACTACTACTACTACTACTACTACTACTACTACTACTACTACTACTACTACTACTACTACTACTACTACTACTACTACTACTACTACTACTACTACTACTACTACTACTACTACTACTACTACTACTACTACTACTACTACTACTACTACTACTACTACTACTACTACTACTACTACTACTACTACTACTACTACTACTACTACTACTACTACTACTACTACTACTACTACTACTACTACTACTACTACTACTACTACTACTACTACTACTACTACTACTACTACTACTACTACTACTACTACTACTACTACTACTACTACTACTACTACTACTACTACTACTACTACTACTACTACTACTACTACTACTACTACTACTACTACTACTACTACTACTACTACTACTACTACTACTACTACTACTACTACTACTACTACTACTACTACTACTACTACTACTACTACTACTACTACTACTACTACTACTACTACTACTACTACTACTACTACTACTACTACTACTACTACTACTACTACTACTACTACTACTACTACTACTACTACTACTACTACTACTACTACTACTACTACTACTACTACTACTACTACTACTACTACTACTACTACTACTACTACTACTACTATTACTGCTACCTCTATTTCTAATACTACCACTACTGCTACTGCTACTACTAATACTACTGCTACTACTACTACTACTACTACTACTACTACTACTACTACTACTACTACTACTACTACTACTACTACTACTACTACTACTACTACTACTACTACTACTACTACTACTACTACTACTACTATTAGTGCTGCTGCTGCTGCTTTTGCTGCTGCTTCTGCTGCTACTACTACTTCTTCTAAGGATGCTGCTGTATCTGCTGTTTTACATACATATACATGTACGTATATTGTGGATGGTTTCAAGGCCAAGGAGATGAAAACAAAGATTGTCCTGACAACAAGAAACCCCAAAGACACAGCTGTCTCGCTGTACAACCACCAGATTAACCTCCATGAAATGTACAACTACGACGGTCAGTTTCAGGACTGGATACCGCTTTTCATTGAAGGCAAAGGTCAGTTTACTATTTTCGTATTAGTGAGCTTATTGTGCTAATGGGGCCTACAGGTTTATCACACTTACCCGAGAAGTCTATATATCTGATACTCTGCCCCATGATCTGTTGACAGAATTATAATTTCACATTTGTTATTGTATAGAAATATATACTGTTTAAAAAAAATATTTAAAAATAAAAAATTAAAAAAAAAAAATAAACAAACAAAAAATGCAACATTATTGCAGTTTCAATTGAAAACTTGTACCATCATTATGTTGACGATGCTGATTCGCCCACTGCAGTCGGTTCCAGGAATTGACTGGACTGTGGAGGACGCAGATGCAAATCGATTCCTAAGGTGACACAGCCGTATGAAGCGGTCTTCGGCAGCAGCTGTGATTCCGGGTCTTCCACTGCGCGGCCGGTATGCCACGAGTCACTTTCTTGAAATCTCTCCCAAAGCCGACTAATGGTGCTTCTAACCACATTAAATTATCTGGTTATTACACTTTGTGACTGTCCAGCATGTTAACGTCCAATGATGATGAGTCGTTGTTCTGTAGTGAGATGAGCCATACTTGCGCATTGAAGTTTCAACTGAATTTATTTCAGGAGCATCAATCTTTTATAGGCGTTCAATAATATGATCAGAGAGTTTTGTGTTCAGTAAGTTTCACGGGATTATCGTGAATCTGTCACGAGTTATTGTCAAAAAGGTTGTTTTGACCTTGACCTCTTTCATGACCTCACGAATCATGAGGTGAGTACAATTCAGGTAACCACGAGACGTTAATGACCAGATGGACACAGTCGATAGTTTGACTGATGTCCGAACAGCTAATATCTTTTATAAAACTAACACCACAAATGTTGCGTTTCTTTGTTTGAACAATATATATTGTTCACAACATGTATCTTCTCGGGTTATTGGAGGAGATCACACCTCACGGCTACTCTGTAGAGATGGGTTTGCTTCATGCCCTCTAGCACACACTTGTATGTTGTCCATTAAACATTTCCTCGAGACAGTTCTGTAATGTACTTGCATTTCATCATGATCATCATGTCCCATGCCGACAAGCGTGGGCTGTCATGTTTCCCATCTCACACGATCACCAGAGTTGGGGATCCGCTCTGTGTTCTTGTCTCAACCATACCACGTGGCCAAACCATCCAGGTGTTTACTTCTCTGCATTTCTCTTGTACTTTTGCGTTACATCTTGCCAGTTATCACAAAGTTCTCCAATTTATTTCTTCTCATAATGTGTCAAAACAATGTTGACTATCTACGTCTAATTTCTCTAATCAGTTTACGATTTTCATGTGTTTCTTGTCATTGGTCATTGTTTGTTCTGTCTGTTCATTCTTTGCATTTTCCCCAGAAACAACATTTCCAACGCCATTAAATGTTGTTTGGCTTGTTAGCTCATCGTCCACGTCTCACATCCATTCAAAAGTGTAGATCCTGTGTAGCACTTCAACACTCTTTTTATCGTTGCAATTGACGTCGTTTTATTGGTCAGTATATTTTTCATCTTGCGAAAGCCTAATTTCGCCATGACGATTTTTGTTCTAATCTCTTCAAGGCATCTCCCATCAGATGTTATGATTGTTCCGAGATAATTGTACAGATTCACTTGTTTAAGAATATTCCGGTTTACCTCTGTGTGTGTGTGTGTGTGTGTGTGTGTGTGTGTGTGTGTGTGTGTGTGTGTGTGTGTGTGTGTGTGTGTGTGTGTGTGTGTGTGTGCGTTGCAGTCAACACCATCATTTTTCAGCTGCTGTTGATGGACTAGACAAGTTTTACGTTCAGTAGTTTGCCATTGCTTTCTGAACGACCGACTCACATAACCCCGTAAGGTACCAGCACGGCGTGATCCGCTACCGAATCTCGCGCAGATGTTTTCCCCACGTTGATATACGGGATTACGAACAACGTCGGTAAAAACCTTGGCCAGTGAGACCGGCTGTATACATTACATTGTGGTAATAAATATGTGTCTTCTACTTGTAACTATGTCTACATTTTCTTGTCATCTGTATGTTGCTGATAGCTGGGTAAGTTGTTATTTCCCTACACGAGTCAGTAGGACTTAAACGTTGACTTCTGGTTCTAAACATCGGAACTTTAATTATAAGTTCTGATGGTTGGGAGCACTAGTAATAGGAAAAGCTAAACCACCCTCTAAAAATCAATCAAGTGGATTATGTTTGAGTTCAAAGCGAGCGACCAGAAGAATAATTGTGCTTGTGTGTATTATGATTTGTGTATCTCCGCGCGCGCTCTCTCTCACTTTCCCCCTCTTTCTCTCAATCCCTCACTCTCTCTTCCATCACTCTCTTTCTCGACTTCTCCCCCCTCTCTCAATCTCCCCCTTCTCTCTCTCTCTCTCTCTCTCTCTCTCTCTCTCTCTCTCTCTCTCCTCTCTCTCTCTCTCTCTCTCTCTCTCTCTCTCTCTCTCTCTCCTTGTGTGTCTGTGAGTTAGCATGCTCTCTAAAGTTCTAGAATACTGATTATGAGAAATTCCAGCCTGGTCTCAAGTAGATGAAGACACACAACACTACCTAGTGTTAGATGGCAGGTAAAGAAGAGTAGATCACCACCAAGTATCCACACTGATAAGTGCACAGCTCCGCGTCTAAGCAGGGATGGTACCCACTTGTCCAGGCAGAAAGCTATTTCCCTCAACGGTGAAGAACACAAAGCAACCATGACGACGTGGAAGCAAAGTAAAAACACCACATTATCGTCCCGTAAACAAGTTAATTGAGGTTAGAAAAAGTGTTTATAACAACTATATGGAGCCAATCCTGATGTGTGGATGCGAAACATGGACAATTAGCAGACAAGCGAGGAATTATGTGAAAGCTGCGGAGATGCGGATTTATAAAAGAATGATGAGAACATTGCGTATGAAAGAACAATGAAGAGACCTTGAACGAAGGTAACTTACAAAACGAACTGGGTAATTCTATATAAGTAACTCTGCAGTATGCACCTGACGAGCAGCAGCGAAATTTGTCAGGCAATAAATCTTGCAACATTTTGTTTGTGGCTTCTGTGTTTAAAACGAAATGGGTTACTCGAATCAAAAATGATAGTCCATTTCTCTGGGCATGTCATGGGAAGGTGAAAGCTGGAGTGTGTCGTAACAACAGGAAGGTTTAGTGTGAAGGGAGAAACGGGAAGATCAAGTGAGATGATACTAGACAGTTTGACGTCATGGCATGTAGGAATATTAGTATTAGAAATTATTGGTAGAAATAACTGGTAGTTGAAGAGATAGAAAGTTGTGGAGAGACAGGCTCAACAACGCCACACGACATGGACAAGAAGAAGAAGAAGAAGAAGAAGAAGAAGAAGAAGAAGAAGAAGAAGAAGAAGAAGAAGAAGAAGAAGAAGAAGAAGAAGAAGAAGAAGAAGAAGAAGAAGAAGAAGAAGAAGAAGAAGAAGAAGAAGGAGGAGGAGGAGGATGAGGAGAAGAAGAAGAATTCCTTCGAAGTTGGAGAGTGTCTTCCTGCACGGCGGGGAACCACAAGTCTGCACACCAATAAGCCAGACATGGGACAACGGATACTCACGCAAACCTCAGGTCCTGTATGACATCACACTGATGTTGGACAACAGGATGTCTTCATCCGACATACAGGACTTCGTGTTGGAGCTCAAGCCAACGAACACAAGCAAGCAAGCAAGAAGAAGAAGAAGGAGGAGAAGAAGAAGAGGAAGAAGAAGAAGAAGAAGACGAAGAAGAAGAAGAAGAAGAAGAAGAAGAAGAAGAAGAAGAAGAAGAAGAAGAAGAAGAAGAAGAAGAAGAAGAAGAAGAAGAAGAAGAAGAAGAAGAAGAAGAAGAAGAAGAAGAAACAAACAAGTGTATGAGTTGGTGACGCATTTGAAATGGCGAAGAATATTGCAATCAATGTGACATCGCTTCTATTTTAAGAACACGTCTCTTCAATTATAAGATTTATTGTTGCAAGCGCTGATTTGTTCTCATCTGTTTATATTACACCGGAAAGTTGACAACGGAAGCTTTTTTGACTACTACATGTCATGGGAAAAGTCAATCAATGAACATCCCGAGCACCCGATTCTTGTGGTGAAATATGAGGACATGAAGAAGGTAAATATTTCATATTTATTCTATTGTCGTGTTGTTAGTTAGTCGTTAGTCTCGGTTCCAACTTCAAGGCAGAAGGTCCATAATGCGTAGTTCCTGAGCCATGAATATCACACAAAATGCGCCTCACTGCCCCACGTTAAAAGTAGAACAGACAGCAGTTCCAACAAACCAACAGCAAGCTAAGGCATGCATCTTTAAGGGCAAAATGTCAACACAACTGTCCCACTAAAATTACAGTTCATCGTCAATGGAAAGAACATTCAGTAGAAAACCAATAGTTGCACACACATAACTGCTTAAGGCAAAGCCAGCTAGTTTAGCAACCGACCGTCTGCCATTTTTCTGAACCTGGAATTCACAATAAAAATAACCGCGGACAACTGTGAAAGCATTCTCTATATTTAGATAACTTAGATGGGAAACATATTTAGAGAAGAGATAAGCGCAATTAAAATTATCTACTACCCTTGAAAGTTGTTGACTTACACTGAGTGGTGATGCCTCAATCATGACACTTCTATTTCCCAATAATCTGATTGAGTCAATGGAATGTTTGATTGTACTGTTTAAGAAAAACAAGCAGACACAAAAGTGAATGTAATGTATCAATGCCTGTGGTTTGATTAGTAGGGCCCATGATGGAAGAGTAGTCAAACGATTATATGTCAGGTGCACTGCATAGTGAAATTAGGAAGGTGAAGGGCAGCAGGTTAAAAAGAGGACGGTCGTGGATGGGTCAAGCCGAGGACATTCTTCAACAGGTGTGTTCACTTGAGGACTTAGAACCTGGCGAGGAGTGGGTGCAAGTGCCAACAGACTTCTGCACATCCTTTTCAGTTTGCATCCAACTAGATAGAAAATGCAGACAAGAAAATCCGGCTGCTGTTGAGGCTGAAGTACAAGCGTTGATTTTCGAGAATTCGCTAGACAGTGACGCGGTCATCTACACAGATGGGTCGGTCATCCGACATGTGAGAAGCTCATGGGCCTTTACAGCTCGGGCCGGAGGGAGAATTGTGAAGGAGGACTCTGGTGCTTTCACTGAAACCACAAGTAGCCTGACCATGGAAGTCATGGCAGTAAGTAAAGCAATAACATGGCTCGAGACACAGACATTCACTAGGGCTTGTTTCCTTAGCGACACAATGAACATGATCAAGAGGATAGAGGAGGGGTCGATCCGAAGAGAATGGTTGCTGCCTCTGAAGCGGTCTCGGCTGGCAAAGATTAGTTTCATCTTCGTGCCAGGGCATGCGGGAGTACAAGGAAATGAGCGGGCTGACAAGCTCGCAGGTGAGGCTACTGTTGAGGGCGGACGCGCCATGGACCAGGCTGACATTCTGAATGCTCTACGAGAAGTGAGACTTTTGCAAGAACCAAGTGATGACTGTGAATCTACAACAATGGCCAGACTGCGAGAGCAGCAAATTAAAAGAGGGGTGGCCAAACAAGAACACTACGCAGGAAGCCAAAGAAGATTGATAAACCAACACAGAACTGGCGTCGTTAGCCGCTACACGCTGCGGGATTTGCTGAGGAGGGGATCCGAGCACTTATGGACTGAATGGTACGATGTGCAACGAGGATGATCTGTCGACTAACTAACTAACTAACTATGTCAGGTGGTGTGGCTAATAAATCTAACATCTGACTTTCACTATTGAAGAGTTGATTGGATTCTGCGTGTGGGCGTATCAATTTTGATGATGTAAGGGAGTGTAATGTGATATATTCATCCTGATCATGGGGTAATGAACTGGGCATCTAATTCTCTCTGAAAAGATTGGAAAAAAAATTAGGAAAACCCCTCTAATTTGACTACGTTAAAATCCCCCAGCAGTCTGGAATCGAAAAGAGCAGGACACAAGACTCTTTGTCCGGGCGAAATATTTCTAAGTTATAAAACATACGCACACCTCCAGCCAGTTTGGAGAGTGGATAAAAATCACCACAACACAGTGCCTGTCGAGATGATGTTTCAGTACCGGGTTGGAAGGAACACATCTCAACCAACACCTCTCCTATAGATGCAAGCCCATTTTTAGATACAGACAATCTGGAATTCGGTTCACCGGGCGTAACAGTTAAACCTCAGTCTTTCACAGTGAAAGTAAAGAACTATCTTACACTCCCTGAAGAACATTGGGTATATGGTGCTATCTGCATATAATTATAGAGCATCGGCACTCGGCGGTCGATGTGGTCAGTATCTCGCTGTCTGCCTTTACTCCCCAAGACGTTTCGTGGTTCCCTTTTAAGGCTGGGTCCACCTCGGAACCCTGGTTTTAAAAATTCGAATCTGCTGGGTATATATAGGATGTCATACAATCACACTGATTACTTTATTTAGGATATAAAATCTACAATATAAACAGCCAACCATTACGTTATATAGTTTATTTAGCATGTCATATAAGCCTCACATTGAACACTATCTTAAGGATCTAAAATCTACAATATAAACAAAAAACCATTACTTTCTGTTGTTTATATCACATAACCACACAATTAATACTTTAATCAATATAAACTGTAAACCAATACGTTGTAGTGTTTATGAAAGTCGCCATGAAATCACATAATGAATACTTATATTTAAGATACTTAAGACATATATTTAAGATTGAGGAAATAAAATCTATAGTATAAACCATCAACAATTACTTTGTTGTGGTTATGTTAGATGCCATATAATCACCCATAGAATACTTTATTTAGGATGCAAGATCTGATATTTACTATATAAACAATCAACTATTACTGTGTCGTGTTTATGAAAGATGTCATAAAACCACATAATAAATACTGTATGTAGGATCTAAAATCTATAACATAAACAAGGAACCATTACATTCTGGTGTTTATGTCATATAATCGTATATTGAATACTTTATTTAGGATCTAAAATCTACAAAATAAACAATCAACTTTGTAGTGTTTATTGTAAGATGTCATACAATCACATACTGAATACTTTATTTAGAATCTAAAATCTACAAAATAAAGAGTTACCATTACTTTGTAATGTTATGTAACATGTCATATAATCAATTTCGAAAACTATCTATAGGATCTAAAATCCACAATCCAAAAGCTGGCAGGCTTTGTGAATGTAACCTTGACCAAAGATCAAGTGTCTGACATTGCCAGGATGGCCGAGTTCGGCGCCATGAAGCAGAAATTCAAAGGTCTCTCTACTGAAAAACTCATCAGGAAAGGTCAGACTTAATAACATATTATGTTTTTTGTCCTCTTCTCTCTGTCAAAAACAACAGTTAACTACTGCTTATAGTACCTTGTAAGACAAGGAGAGGTCATGAGCCTGAGGAATTAAGGCCGCCTTGGATATTGTAGTCCCCGCAAACTGTGCAGGTTAGGGTTCTCTTTTTCCCCCCGACAGAAACATATCCACGCGAGTATTCGAACCCGCGTCCCCCGAAGGAGAACCGGATACACTAGCTACTCAGTCAGCCGCTCCCCAAATAACAAAATGTTAAAAATTGACCTAGGGTAGTTTCCACCTATGGGTTGGTGATGTGATAGCGCTGTCGCATTTTGTAGGCTTGGATGCACGGGGACTAGGTGGCCAGTATTTCCCTGACATTCCTGGGTGCACGGGGACACGATGGCCAGTATTTCCCTGACATTCCTGGATGCACAGGGACTAGGTGGCCAGCATTTCCCTGAAATTCCTGGGTGCACGGGGACTAGGTGGCCAGTATTTCCCTGACATTCCTGGATGCACGGGGACTGGGTGGCCAGCATTTCCCTGAAATTCCTGGGTGCACGGGGACTAGGTGGCCAGTATTTCCCTGACATTCCTGGGTGCACGAAGACTAGGTGGCCAGCATTTCCTTGACATTCCTGGGTGCACGGGGACTAGGTTGTCAGCATTTCCCTGAAATTCCTGGGTGCACGGGGACTAGGTGGCCAGTATTTCCCTGACTTTCCTGGGTGCACGGGGACTAGGTGGCCAGTATTTCCCTGACTTTCCTGGATGCACAGGGACTAGGTGGCCAGCATTTCCCTGAAATTCCTGGGTGCACGGGGACAAGGTGGCCAGTATTTCCCTGGCATTCCTGTTTGCACGGGGACAAGGTGGTCAGCATTTCCTTGACATTCCTGGATGCACGGGGACACGATGGCCAGTATTTTTCTGAAATTCCTGGGTGCACGGGGACGAGATGGCCAGCATTTCCCTGACATTCCTTTGTGCACGGGGACGAGATGGCCAATATTTCCCTGACTTTCCTGGGCGCACGGGGACGAGGTAGCCAGTATTTCCCTGACATTCCTTGGCGCACGGGGACGAGGTGGCCAGCATTTCCCTGACATTCCTGGGTGCACGGAGACTAGGGTGCCAGAATGTCCATGACATTTCTGGGTGCACGGGGACTAGATAGCCAGTATTGCCCTGAAATTCCTGGATGCACGGGGACGAGGTGGCCAGTATTTCCCTGACAGTCCTGGGTGCACGGGGACTTGGTGGACAGCATTCCCCTGACATTTCTGGGTGCACCGGGACGAGGTGGCCAGTATTTCCCTGACTTTCCTGGGTTCACGCGGGCGAGGTAGCCAGTATTTCATTGACTTTTGATACTCATCATCATCATCATCATCATCATCATCATCATCATCATCATCATCATCATCATCATCATCATCATCATCATCATCATCATCATCATCATCATCATCATCATCATCATCATCATCATCATCATCATCATCATCAAAATAATATTTTCATCATCATAATGACTACCACCATTATTATTATTATCATCACCATCATAATTATCATCACTATTGTCATCATTATCATCATTACCATTATCACTATCATCATCATCATGGTCATCCCCATCATGATCACTATCATCATCATCATCATCATCATCATCATCATCATCATCATCATCATCATCATCATCATCATCATCATCATCATCATCATCATCATCCATCATCATCATCATCATCATCATTATAACCATCATCATCATCACCATACTCATCATCATCATCATCATCATCATCATCATCATCATCATCATCATCATCATCATCATCATCATCATCATCATCACCATACTCATCATCATCATTATCATTATCATCAACATCATCATCATCATCCTCAACATCATTATCATCATCATCATTCTCAACATCATTATCATCATCATCATCCTCAACATCATCATCATCATCATCCTCAACATCATTATCATCACTATACTCATTATCAGTATCACAATCACCATTATCACTATAATCATCATCATCATCATCATCATCATCATCATCGCCATTATTAACATCATCAAGTATTTCAGTTCCTTGAATGTTCGTGAACCAGCCTATCGTTCAGTTTCATAGTTGTATGCCTTGTTTTGTTTTGTTTTCTCTCTTTTGTTTCGCATATCCTATTTACAGGACATCGCTGCCAACACCAGCATTTTACAACGAAAGGAGACGAAGCCCTGTTATAAACCTTTGAGAACAAAGTCTTAAGACGCATATTTGGACCCATTAGGGATACACAAAGTGGAGAGTGGAAAAGAAGAAGTAACAAAGACATTTATGATCTGTTTAAGTCCCCACTAATCACTGGTTTCATGAAGACTAATAGACTACAATGGCTGGGGCATATAGAAAGAATGGAAGATAATAGGGAAACAAAACTCACTTACACTCAGGAAAAAATGACCGCAGACTCCGAGGTAGACCAAGAAGACGGTGGAGAGATAATATATATACAGACCTACAAGCACTTGGAATCAACGACTGGCAAGAGAAGATCAACCAGCGAGACGAATGGATTGTATCTTCAGCAAAGAACCTCAATGGCTCGGAACGCCGAAGAAGAAGAATATATCATCTCTCTTGTACTCTCTGTCTCTCTTTTTATCATGTCCCATCTGTCTCTATGTCTCTCTTTGTCTTTCTGTCTTTCTCTCTTTCATTCTATCTTCCCTTATCTCTCTCGTAATCTCTCTCTCTCTCTCTCTTTCTCTCTGTACACTATTTCTCTATGTCTCTCTTTATCTATCTTCTTTTTCTGTGTCTATCTTTCTCTCAATGTCTCTGTGCGTCATTATTCTTGTCTGGCTCTCAATCTATCTCCCATTCTCTCTTTCTGTCTCTGTCTGTTTCTGTCTGTCTCACTTATCTCCCTCTCACTCTCCCTCTCTCTCTCTCTCTCTCTCTCTCTCTCTCTCTCTCTCTCTGTCTGTTTGTCTCTCTCTCTCTCTCTCTCTCTCTCTCTCTCTCTCTCTCTCTCTCTCTCTCTCCCCATCTCTCTCTATCGTTGTCTATATCACACACAATACACATTCTTGTACATTCGCTGTTCACTTGCACCTATTCTGTATCACCTGTTTGTCTAGCATTTCTCAATTACTCCTGGCTTATCTTTGTAGTCCTCTCTCATTTATCTCTCACAATTATACACTGATCTAGTACCGCTTGATTAGTTACTATCATTGCTCCCACCCTCTCTCTCTCTCTCTCTCTCTCTCTCTCTCTCTCTCTCTATCTCTCTCTCTCATTCTCTCTCTATGTCTCTGTCCCTCACTCTCTTTTTCTCCCTCTCTCTTTCCTTTCTCAATGGTCTCTCTCTATCCTACTTACATATAAAATGAGGTTACTGACAAAACTTCTCCCTCCCGTCTTTCTCCTGCAGGTGAAGTGGGAGACTGGAAGAACTGGCTCACCGATGAACAAGCCAAAGCACTGGACAACAAAAGTCGCAAGTACTTGTCCGGAACGCGCTTCGAGCCCATAGACCACATATAAGATCCACTTCGATATCTACTCACACTGGAGCGACATTTGACTATTATGATTTTGAAAATATTGTTTACACAAGTGTATCAATAGGTACTAGAATCTGTTTCACATTGTTGGATGCATATTTAAATAGCTCTCTTTACAGATAAGAAGTCATTTGTTTCAGTACACAAGAGCCGAGACAGGACATAACTATCAGATGTAAGGGCATCACTATATTCGTAATGCCAGAAATCCAAGAAGGGTTGTAATGCAAACGATTAGTTCATATTGAAACATTCTTGCAAATGAAGAAGCAGAATAATTGACAAATGAAGGTGGAAGACTAACTCAGCCTGATATAGACATAATCTATGATGAGGCCAAGAGATTTACTCGTTTGCCATCTCATATGATCATCTGAATCGTGGATCAGCTCTGTGTTTCTGCCTCGATTATGACATGTAGCCATGCCATCCAGATATTTACATTTCTGCCTTCCGCTGGATCTTTTCCGCCTCAACCTTCCACCAAGTGGTCACCAAGTTCTCCAGTTTATTTCCTCTCAGAACGTGCCCACACAATCGTGACAGTCCACGTCTAATTTCTTTATTACCCGCACTCAGTGAGGGCCTCTCTAGAGTTGACCGCTGCTGTCTTTACATTAATTCATAACGATGTCTGAAGGTGAACGAAGCAGAGGAAGTATGTACATTTTGGCTGTTCCTCCACATTGGTTTATTCCTGGGAGCGTTAAATATCCTCTTGAGTCAAGCCCAGCATTTTTAGGTTGTTTGTGATTTCTTGGCAAGTTTACCACCAGTAATTTAGTATTGCTTTCTGAACGACCGGCAGTCATACCACAGTATGAAACCCACCGCAAAGCGGTATGCTTCCAAATCTAGCGCAGCTGTGTTTCAAACGCGGCATGCAGGACCGTGAATTGCATTTCGCAACCCTGTCGCAACAGCGCTTGCTATAGTTCTCTTTAAATTACAGTGGTACCTCGGTTTACGAACGCCTCAGGTCACGAACAATTCAGGTTACAAACAACAACTTCGAAAATTTTATGTCTCGGGTAACGAACAGTGCCTCGGGTTACGAACGATGGCGAGCGAGAGAGAGAGAGAGAGAGAGAGAGAGAGAGAGAGAGAGAGAGAGAGAGAGAGAGCAAGGTGTAACGTTGGAGACAAACGATCGCGTACAGTACAAACAGTACTACAGATGAGCTTGTGGATCTTCAGAATGAACAGCTAAAGACATTAGAGGAGGAGCAGTCGTCCGATGATGAGGGGTCAGTGACCGTTTAAACTGCCATGATTAAAGAAATTTGCAGCAAGTGGGCAGACGTCGAAGACTTCATTGTGAACCATCATCCAAACAAACTTGTTGCTAACAAGCCCTATGCCCTGTCACCAACTGGCTTGAAGTAGCTCCCGGTTGGGCAACCACCCAGCCAACATCATTTTCTTCTGCTGGTGTTAAGTTCTGGATGCAGTTTAAGATCCCCTAACTCTGTCAGAAGGAACTAATTGCTACCCCAGATCCCAGAGAGAAAACGTGGAACACATGTCTGTTATGCTGATTTAAGACACTGTCCCTGATACTCAAGAAAACAGCCAAGAAGTGGCTCGTTGAAGATAGAATATATCTATATAGTTTCGGCTGTACTTGGTATCACCAGAAGTAAGAAAGGAGGAGTTAAGACATGCAACGTAATCTGGTTACTTATGACTGCATAGGCAAGATACCTCCCGGACTTAGATTCCCACTTCTGGACAATATGTGTGAACCCCCACTAAATGATACAATAACGTGTGTACTTGATACGCTACACAAACATTTATAAACATTTAGAATTATACGGACAAATTGAGTTTTACAATACAACAACTGTGTTTATTATTGCTATTGATGATCATATGATGATGATGATTATATTATGGCATACGTAACTTAAGAGGTCACATAGGTCATGCTTCCCCCAGTGAGACGCAGTTCACTGTCAGATTGAAGGAGTCCAAAGTGGTCCCTTCACAAGGCTCAGTCACTTTCGGATATGGGTTGTTGACTGTCCATTGCTCCTAAGAGATCTGGGTTATAGCTAGGAAATCCTGTCATACGACTTCGTACAGAAGTCCAACAGAACGAAATGTTAATATTTCTCCAGTAGGTATCCTAAGAATGCTATTGTACATTTGCGTCTGAAGTCTTGCTCGCCATGCATGTAGTTTTATTCTCTTCAGCCCTGGCTAGTTTTCACGTTGGCTAATTAATATCTCCCCTATTACTTAACTCCACCTATTTTTCCATGTACGATGACGGGATGGATTAAGTCCTAAACTCTTCTCACCCCTCCTCCTTTCCTGTGAAGGGTAGTTTCATATGTCAATCAAATTGACCGATGCGCCCCCCCCCCCACGCCTGCAACAATGAAACATGCTTTGGCGGCAATGCAGTAGCGTCATTACCTTCCAATCTGCTGTTAACACCCGCCTTCCTGGGTTGCTGGCAAAATGTGTCAGCCCTGTGTTCCTACTTTGCTGCGTATTGCAGTGAGGTGTTAAGCATCTGGTCCTAATTGCCGTCTTTGGATCACACATTACAGACTGGTCTGGCTGACCCTCTTATCTCCCATTCTGCCGTGGCTGGTTTACACGTTAGGTCATGTTAACCGTAAGGTGTTAGGTATCAGTCCCTATTCCGACCGCAGGATTCTAAACTAACACGTCAATCTCAACTGACTGGCTCCGCGATGTATCAACTGAAAACAGTGAGTTTTCAACCTTTGATAGCGCCCGCCGACTGGTGCCGTGGTGTCTGGGTGTTACGTTTGATCTGGACATCAAAGCTTTCTCAGACCTAGCATTACAGAACTGATGGGGCGTGCGTGGTCAAAATGTAATTTTCTCTTGTTTGCAATCTCTGTTAGTTTTTCCTTATTCCTTGGTTGGGGACTAGATTATTTTCTGGTGGACAATTATTCTTTTACTTAGAGAATGATAGAATAATTCTTGTGGGCTCTTTAATTCCTTTCAAACCTGTGTCATTCGGATGCTGCCGGGGCTGTCCCGTCACATAGCTTCCCAATTTAAGTAGGTTATAATAATAATAATAATAATAATAATAATAATAATCATAAGTCTTTATTTTCAAAGGGTTAAGAATTGGGCACGCAGGCCCGTCTGACATTCTTCCCTTCTTCTCTATTTCCTCTCATACATTCTTTCATTCAACATCACTTATGAAGCAACTTTTGACAACAAAAGAACATTAAAACGCATGAAAAATAATCAATAACAAATGACTCACTGAGGCAGTGTTTAACATGGGCATTGTAAATACCTAAGGAGGGTGTAACGTGCCATACATAAGGGAATGTTTTTTGGCTAGTTGTCGTTTGAGATAAGTTACCATTATTGTCTTTTTTTGTGTTGTTTGTTATGGGGGCATGTAGTCTGTATTAAGGTAGTGTTCAAACAGGTTGCGAATGTATGTATCATGATTGGTGGTTTCTTTGATTTCTTGTGGAAGATTGTTCCACAACTGAGCGGCAGAGTATGCTAAGCTTGTTTTATATAAGTCTATCTTAGGTTTAGGGACGTGAAGTATATTTAGTCATTCGCTAATTCCCGGTTCATTAATGAAGCCTATAACAGAGCCTCGGCAGCATTCAAGAATGTATCTAAGTTATCTCCCTTCTAGTACTGCCTCCAAATCTGGGTTCCCAATATTCCTTGTGGCAGTGGGGTGTCCGGTGAGTCCAAAAAGACATCCCATGTCCATTCTCCCAGGACAAATCTTGCAAATCTTTGCTCCTGGTTTTATGTTGGATTTCCGTGCTATTGCTCGGTAATTTCGTGTCCTCTGGATGTTTTACTTTTTCCCAGCCGGGAAATTGCAAAATGTATAACAAGATTCTCCTGCGCCGCAGAGAGACTGTTATTGTCCACTCAATTTCTGGCCCTTGTCCTATAAGCAGAGGAAGTGCCATCAGTGTTTTCTTAAAAGAATTGGTCGCAGTAATGTTGCTCCATTTTCTTTTCCTCCATCGGCCAAAGATCATAATAAAATCCTTTAATCTCCTCCTTTTGGCAGGAAATGTGCTAAACATCATAATGTTGTGATGTGCCTTCAACTCATACTTGCCTCTTTCTTGGTAGGGCGTCCGTTTACTCCCTCCTGATTTAAGAGTTTTCTGTGACACCTGTAGGTGTCTCCCACAGTCAGCGGCAATCTGTGGCACCCCATGTCTATGCCAATGACAAGGACTTATAACCCGCAACTGCTACCTCTCACTTTGGTTCCGAGACCGGCTGAGACCAGGGATAGAGTTATACCTCTCCATATCACAAAGCCTGGGATGAATTATAGCGACCATGTGTTGCCCATGCAGCATGATCCATGTCTCGGCCTGCCAGTTGAAATAGCAATTGAGCAATAGCTCAAAATAATAATAAATAACTTCACTACAAGTTTGCTGGACCTGTCGTAGGTTCATCTTTATTTCAAAATATTTTATGGGAATGTCCCGAATTCTGTGATGTCGGTTCCTAAATCAATCAATCAATCAATCAATCAATCAATCAATCAATCAACCAATCAATCAATCAAGATATTGATGTTAGAAACCACCACACGAAACATAAGTGTTCCTGGAGATGACAGAGGACACTTTACTCCGACTTATTACTATCTACCGTTAAAGTTTACAACTAAAAATAATATAATAGTTATTTATGTACCGGAAACATGCAAATACAATATCAAGATGGGACGCAGAGGTGTTTCCAAGGCACCAGAGCCAGGTTCTATACTAGCCAAGACCTACTAACACGTCCTAGTCGTGCGTCCTTGGCAACAGGTCCCTTCAGGGTCCTGGCTAAAGTAGTAGGAGCTAACGTAGTAGGATCGCTGATTCCTCCGAAGTCGGAGAGTATCTGCCTGCACGGCGAGGAACCACCAGTCTGCACACCAATAAGCCAGACATGGGACAACGGGTACTCACGCAAACCTCAGTCCGGTATGACATCACACTGATGTTGGACAACAGGATGTCACCATCCGACATACAGGACTTCACGCTGGGGCTCACATTCAGCGAACGCAAGCAAGCAAGAAGGCAAGCAATATCAAGATCAAATTAATGTGTGCAATGGTTGTTGTGTATACACATATGGTGGACTTAAGTTGGCAAGCTGAGTAACTTTGCAGGATATAGGTTGGTACGTTGAGTAACTTTGAAGGACATGGAATGGCATGCTGGGTGACTCTGCACCATTACTTCGGCACCGCACTGCATAAAAGTTGTCGACCCCTGCTTTCTGACATTGTTTAGGGAATCTTCATAATGTGCCTGTCATGGACACGTATGATAAATTCTAGTCATATCGCGGGATACATTAACTATAGTTGAGGTGTGACGTAGACATCACAACGTCCACTTCAGGAGTTCATGCATGCTGTGTGTTTCACATTGAAGTGTATATCATCAACATCAAGTGTCCTGTCAACTTTCGTATGTTTTCTTACGTCTCCAGACGTTGGTTCCTTCTGTTTCGGATTAATTCTACTGATGGTATTTCCTAATGCAACCATTAGGACCAGCATCACTCTCTCGACTCGTCCCTTCCCATTCTACCGTTGCCCTTTCCAGTTCATGTCTCTCAATGTCTGGCCTCTCATTACGTAACCAAACAACAATGTCTCATTTTTGTATACACAGTTTTACTTTCATCAGCCTTTTCCTAGCACATGTTATTAGTTAGTTTCCTAGCACATGTTATTAGTTAGTTCCCCAGCACATGCTATTAGTTAGTTTCCTAGCACATGCTATTAGTTAGTTTCCTAGCACATGTTATTAGTTAGTTCCCCAGCACATGCTATTAGTTAGTTTCCTAGCACATGTTATTAGTTAGTTCCCCACCACATGCTATTAGTTAGTTTCCTAGCACATGCTATTAGTTAGTTTCCTAGCACATGTTATTAGTTAGTTCCCCAGCACATGCTATTAGTTAGTTTCTTAGCACATGTTATTAGTTAGATTCCCAGCACATTCTATTAGTAAGTTTCCTAGCACATGTTAGTAGTTAGTTTCCTAGCACATGCTATAAGTTAGTTTCCTAGCACACGTTATTAGTTAGTTTCCTAGCACATGTTATTATTTAGTTTCCTAGCACATGTTATTAGTTAGTTTCCTAGCACATGTTATTATTTAGTTTCCTAGCACATGCTATTAGTTAGTTTCCTAGTACACGTTATTAGTTAGTTTCCTAGCACATGCTATTAGTTAGTTTCCTAGCACATGTTATTAGTTAGTTCCCCAGCACATGCTATTAGTTAGTTTCCTAGCACATGTTATTAGTTAGATTCCCAGCACATTCTATTAGTAAGTTTCCTAGCACATGTTAGTAGTTAGTTTCCTAGCACATGCTATTAGTTAGTTTCCTAGCACACGTTATTAGTTAGTTTCCTAGCACATGCTATTAGTTAGTTTCCTAGCACATGTTATTAGTTAGTTCCCAAGCACATACTATTAGTTAGTTTCCTAGCACATGCTATTAGTTAGTTTCCTAGCACAAGTTATTAGTTAGTTTCCTAGCACATGCTATTAGTTAGCTTCTTAGCACATGTTATTAGTTAGTTCCCCAGCACATGCTATTAGTTAGTTTCCTAGCACATGCTATTAGTTAGTTTCCTAGCACACGTTATTAGTTAGTTTCCTAGCACATGTTATTAGTTAGTTTCCTAGCAAATGTTATTAGTTAGTTCCCAGTACATGTTGTTAGTTAGTTTCCCAGCACATGTTATTAGTTAGTTTCCTAGCAGATGTTATTAGTCAGTTTCCCAGCACTTGTTATTAGTTAGTTTCCTAGCACATGTTATTAGTTAGTTTCCCAGACATGTTATTAGTTAGTTTCCTAGCACATGTTATTAATTAGTTTTCCAGCACATGTTATTAGTTAGTTTCCTAGCACATGTTATTAGTTAGTTTTCCTGCACATGTTATTAGTTAGTTTCCTAGCACATGTTGTTAGTTAGTTTCCTAGCAAATGTTATTAGTTAGTTTCCTAGCAGATGTTATTAGTCAGTTTCCCAGCACTTGTTATTAGTTAGTTTCCTAGCACATGTTATTAATTAGTTTTCCAGCACATGTTATTAGTTAGTTTCCTAGCACATGTTATTAGTTAGTTTTCCTGCACATGTTATTAGTTAGTTTCCTAGCACATGTTATTAGTTAGTTTCCTAGCAAATGTTATTAGTTAGTTTCCCAGCACATGTTATTAGTTAGTTTCCTAGCAGATGTTATTAGTCAGTTTCCCAGCACTTGTTATTAGTTAGTTTCCTAGCACATGTTATTAGTTAGTTTCCCAGCACATGTTATTAGTTAGTTTCCTAGCACATGTTATTAATTAGTTTTCCAGCACATGTTATTAGTTAGTTTCCCAGCACATGTTATTAGTTAGTTATCTTGCACATGTTATTAGTTAGTTCCCTAGCATAGGTTAATAGTTAGTTCCCTCGCACATGTTATTAGTTAGTTTCATAGCACATGTTATTAGGTAGTTTCATAGCACATGTTATTAGGTAGTTTCATAGCACACGTTATTAGTTAGTTTCATAGCACATGTTATTAGGTAGTTTCCTAGCAAAAGTTATTAGTTAGTTTCCTAGCACGCGTTATTAGTTAGTTCCCTAGCACATGCTATTAGTTAGTTTCCTAGCACATGTTATTAGTTAGTTTCCTAGCACATGTTATTATTTAGTTTCCTAGCACATGTTATTAGTTAGTTTCCTAGCACATGTTATTAGTTAGTTTGCTAGCACATGCTATTATTTAGTTTCCTAGCACATGTTATTAGTTAGTTTCCTAGCACATGTTATTAGTTAGTTTCCTAGCACACGTTATTAGTTAGTTCCCTAGCACATGCTATTAGTTAGTTCCCCAGCACACGTTATTAGTTAGTTTCCTAGCACATGTTATTAGTTAGTTCCCCAGCACACGTTATTAGTTAGTTTCCTAGCACATGCTATTAGTTAGTTTCCTAGCACATGTTATTAGTTAGTTTCCTAGCACATGCTATTAGTTAGTTTCCTAGCAGATGTTATTAGTTAGTTTCCTAGCACATGTTATTAGTTAGTTCCCTAGCACATGCTATTAGTTAGTTCCCCAGCACACGTTATTAGTTAGTTTCCTAGCATATGCTATTAGTTAGTTTCCTAGCACATGTTATTAGTTAGTTTCCTAGCACATGTTATTAGTTAGTTCCCCAGCGCATGTTATTAGTTAGTTCCCCAGCACACGTTATTAGTTAGTTTCCTAGCACATGCTATTAGTTAGTTTCCTAGCACATGCTATTAGTTAGTTTCCTAGCACATGCTATTAGTAAGTTTCCTAGCACATGTTATTAGTTAGTTTCCTAGCACATGATATTAGTTAGTTTCCTAGCACATGTTATTAGTTAGTTCCCCAGCACACGTTATTAGTTAGTTTCCTAGCACATGCTATTAGTTAGTTTCCTAGCACATGTTATTAGTTAGTTTCCTAGCACATGCTATTAGTTAGTTTCCTAGCAGATGTTATTAGTTAGTTTCCTAGCACATGTTATTAGTTAGTTCCCTAGCACATGCTATTAGTTAGTTCCCCAGCACACGTTATTAGTTAGTTTCCTAGCATATGCTATTAGTTAGTTTCCTAGCACATGTTATTAGTTAGTTTCCTAGCACATGTTATTAGTTAGTTCCCCAGCGCATGTTATTAGTTAGTTCCCCAGCACACGTTATTAGTTAGTTTCCTAGCACATGCTATTAGTTAGTTTCCTAGCACATGCTATTAGTTAGTTTCCTAGCACATGTTATTAGTTAGTTTCCTAGCACATGATATTAGTTAGTTTCCTAGCACATGCTATTAGTTAGTTTCCTAGCACATGTTATTAGTTAGTTTCCCATCCGGCTCTATGGCAAAGTGGTTAAGTACGCAATTCTTAATCCCACATATCGTATTCGAAACACATACAAGTGGCGATTCGAAACCAGACCGCCTTGCGTTTGTTTTCAGTCGATGGTATGCGTGTCTATAGTTCAGAAAGCAATGGCAAACTACTGAATATAAACTTCCCAAGAAATCACAAACAGCCATAAATGCTGAGGTTGACTGCGACGTCCAGTAAAGGATATGCAACTAACTCACAGTGAAAGATACATTCGTCTCAGAAACCATATATCCATACCTTCAAGCAGAACTAATATGTTCGTCCACGTTCCAGGATTCACTACCATACGACAGCATGGGTTCTATATCACATTCTGGATTAATTCTGAACAATGATGTTCTTTTAAGCGTGTGTGCTGTAGTTGTTACTTGAACGTTAACTATTTGATTTAGTATCATCATCGTATCTGTACAAGATGGGAAATACCTTAATATAATCTAGACAAATTCTAGAAAGATGGCAGGAGTACAGCAGAGGAATGTATGATATGAGTGACTGTGAGGATATGAATGAGATACATGAGCCAATGACAGCAGAGACAGAACCTGAACCCTCATTAGATAAAATTGCATGGGCGATAAAGATATTGACGAATGGTAAATCACCTTGATGTTATGAGATACCAGCTGAACTAATTAATGCGAGAGGAGAAGAAAGCATATAATCTATCACGCATTATGTAGAAAGATATGGAGCTATGATATTTGGCCAAAAGATTGAAAGAAAACTATCTTCATTCCAATACCAAAAAGGGCAACCTGCAATTATGCACCAACTATAGAACTGTTGCTTCTGCAGCTTGTCTTGTTTCAGATGTAGAGGTGTTACCTTTCCTCTGGAGTGAACTAGGCAGGCCGAGAGAGGGATCATGCTGCATGGGCAACACATGATCTCTATATTTTAGCCCAGGCTTTGTGCTATGGAGAGGCAATAACACCATCCCTGGTCTTAACCGGTCTCGGAATCAAAGCGAGAGGCAACTTTTACGGGTTATAAGTCCCTGTCAATTGGCGTAGACATGAGGCGCCACGCGTTGCCTCTGACGGTATTTTTGGTATTGGAATGAAGATAGTTTTCTTCCAAACTTTTGGCCAAATATCATAGGTCCATATCTTTCTACATAATGAGTGATAGATTATATGCTTTCTTCTCCTCTCTACAAGTGTCACTGATCAGCTACCGGCCGCCTCAAGTTGGGCAGCCCCTGGCTATCTATCTATCTATCTATCTATCTATCTATCTATCTATCTATCTATCTATCTATCTATCTATCTATCTATCTATCTATCTATCTATCTATCTATCTATCTATCTATCTATCTATCTATCTATCTATCTATCTATCTATCTATCTATCTATCTATCTATCTATCTATCTATCTATCTATCTATCTATCTATCTATCTATCTATCTATCTATCTATCTATCTATCTATCTATCTATCTATCTATCTATCTATCTATCTATCTATCTATCTATCTATCTATCTATCTATCTATCTATCTATCTATCTATCTATCTATCTATCTATCTATCTATCTATCTATCTATCTATCTATCTATCTATCTATCTATCTATCTATCTATCTATCTATCTATCTATCTATCTATCTATCTATCTATCTATCTATCTATCTATCTATCTATCTATCTATCTATCTAATCTACCTACCTACCTACCTGCCTGCCTGCCTGCCGGCCGACCGACCCACCGACCGACCGACCCACTGACCGGCCGACTCACCCACCCACCCACCCAGTCAGCCAGCCAGCCAGCCAGCCAGCCACCCACCCACCCATCTACCTTTCTGCCTACCTACCTACCTACTTACCTTTCTGTCTGTCTGTCTGTCTGTCCGCGCTATTAAGTATTGATAAAAGTTACTGGAAAAAAACGTCAGGACCATGTGTTGAAAGAGGAAGAGGACTATTGGAGAAAAGATGGATTGAATTTTATGCAACCGAGAGCAATCATCAACCTACTGGAATAGTCCGACACAGATTAAGGTATGAGCAGATCGCAGACCTTAATCTACGTACACACTTACTGGGATATTTTGCTCCAACTATTCAGACGAATAGGCCCTATTCAGACGAATAGGCCCTAAACATTACAGCATCAGCATCAGCTGAAGAAACAAGAAGGCAATGAAAAATAAGGTAAGAAATATATTCCTTCTACTTTCCTGTTAATTTACAAATTATTTACCCCGTGCCTCTGTAAATTCTCTGTCTTTACTAATATTACACATTGCACCCCTCTCGGGATTCTCCGTGGTGAAGTGGTCAAGCCGTCTGACCCGGGCTCCGAAGGTTGTATGTTCGATTCCGGGCCTCGTCCTTCATTTCACGAGTGCATTTTTTCGGAGACTCCCTAGGGTCGTCGCTGGAGCTACGGAGTTGGTGCTTTGTGCGACGCTTTCCGCGCTGCGGAAAGAAACTGAGCCATATGGGATAAACACCCGGTGCAATGCAGCCGACCCTGTCGATTTTAAGCTAATTATTTCATTGCAACCACTCTCATACGAATCCGGATATGCCTTTGTGTGTCAAAAGAATTGACATGTCTCACATTACCGTAAAAATAACTTCGTTAGCGAGAAATCACTAGTTGTTCAGCAAAAGATCAAAGGAATGTCACCGCTTTCAATGATTTAAGTTGTTTTTGGACCTTTCAAAGACATATTCCTTGGGTGGGGGTAAATATAAGACGGCTGGAAAAATTTCATAACGATGCAACAGACAGTTTTCAAAATAATTGATCGTGAATGACGGCATTAATTTCCGCACAGACTATAATAATAAGCCAAATTTTGGCCTCTTGCCGTCTTGACAGACGATAATTTGTTACACTGTGTTTCTCAAAAGGCATGATAATTACAACCCATATCGGTAGCGAATATGACTGATCAGACACATTCTAACTGTAAATTTTCGTCGACAAAGGATGCATGTGAACACATGGTCATTTACACCATGACGTACCATCCGACGACTCACACACTCAGTGAGTGACCTATCTGCAATAATTTTCTCCTTTGTCTTTATTCCATTTCTGATCTTTGCCCTCCATGTAACACGAACAACGACGATTAGATCCTAAGGTGTAATATCAAACCCTGAAACAATCATGTTCCGTTTACCCACATCTTTGTACGGTAGCAGAGTCCGGCTCCGACATCTCATACACATCTGTAATTCACCTTTGAAAATGCAAAGAATACCATGGACAGACAGAAAAACCAATGACTAAATCCCAAAAGAAACAAATGAAAACCGTAAACTGATTACAGAAATTAGACATGGACTGTAACAGTATTGTGGACACGTTATGAGAAGAAATACATAAGAAAACTTGGTGACAACTGGCAATATTGAAGGGAAAAGAACAGGAAAACGCAGATAAATAAATATTTGGATAACTTGGCCATGTGGTATGTCGAGACAAGAGCACAGAACTGATCCACGACTCTGGTGATCGTGTGAGATGGCGAAACATGACCGTCCACGCTTAACAGCATGTCACATGATGATGATGATGATGAATTCACCTTCTGGTAAGCAAAATCAGTCCGCATAAAATATACGTACAACATATAATGCAATTCATGTCATCAACAAAACACATGTAAATACATAATGTAAATCGTCAACGTGCATAAAATAGACCATATATATGTCTAAATACATATGCAGTAGATAAGTTGTTCATGAAATCAAATACCAAATTGCTTGTAAAGCTGTAACTAAATAAAGAATTACGTTTTACAATATCTGTTCAATATTAAAGAATAGCAATCTCATAATTTTCACAAAATTATATATCGCAATGTTTGGATGCGTGTGTGTGTGATTTTTTTTAATATACGTGACTATCTGTCTGTCCGTCTGTCTGTCTGTCTGCCTGCCTGCCTGCCTGTCTGT